>JAOCPT020593312.1:0-10364 GCA_026546935.2 Palythoa grandiflora | reverse complement strand
TGTGTTTCTATCGAGTTATACAAACACGATTATTAACCAATCAGCGCGCGTATTTTCCTTGGGCTATTTTCTAAATATAAATACTGTATCTCATGAAGAAATGTATGTTTATTTTTTATCATTTAGATATTTTATATTCGTTTTCAGACGATATTCCCAAGGAATCACCGACCAAGAATTAAGTTAACTCCCGGTAATATATTGGACTCGCCGTTAGTCCGAAGACAGAATAAAACAGGCCAGGTTACTCTGCGACGTATAAGGAGAACCTGTCAACTTTCCAAGAAAGTTTATCTCAGTTGAAATAAACATCACCGTTATAAAGCACACTGCCTAACATTCAAAATAAAATGGCAAGTGCGATTAAAGAACAAGTTAACAATAGTTTACAGTGCAGAATAAGAATTCCTAAAAATATTTTGTATTTTATTGGCTTCGGCTAATATTCAAATCTTGGTTAGCACTAATCCAGAATTAAATCCTCAAAACTTTCGACTTAACATATTAAATCGTTGTTTGGATTGCAATGACTCTCACGATTACATAAAATTTTTTCACATGACGTATAATGTTTCAGTTCACAATGTGAGGTTTTGATTGTGTTATCATTACCGCTTTCGAAATCATTGACCAACTTTCCTTGGACAACATTTGCGAACTCGTTGATCGATCACAAACAAACCTTCAAGTCGTTTCTAGGTGCTATCGTCTGATAAATTTACCGTATACACGCTTTTTTTAATAAGAACCAATAAATTTTGTCCTGAATTTTTTGGCGACTTGTTCTTAAATTGTTCATATTTCTGTGAGCGGTTTTTATTGAAGAAAAAACAAAATAAATGAAATATTGGAAAATGAAACGCCTTACGCCAAACATGTATTGTACGGCTGAATATACTTGTAGAGACGAACAACCTTCATAGTTTGTTGAGCAGTCTTTACAGTGAATCTTTTTGTTTTATGCTGTATCGCTAAGTTTTAGTCAATTTTCAGCCACGAAAACTTTCCTAGTTATCAAGCCTCAGCCTGAGCTTGTTCTTAAATTTTGGCAAACTTGAGCCTCATTGTTCTTATAAAGTTGTTCTTATAAAAAAGCGTATATTTTAGAACCAGGCCTCGACTTAAAGATTTTGTTTATCTGCAATGGAGCACAATTCACAAATTTCCTCTCAGTGTCCTTTAGTTACGTTTTAAAATCCTGGATTAGTGTTAATCGACATTGAACGGGTCCAGACATATATTAGCCAGTATTAGGATATATTGCTGTGTAATCACTGCACAGCATTGAATTTAAATCAATATTACTGCAGCTGTACAAAAGTATCAAGATATAAAACAAGTCGTTCGTCGTCTCGTTGCTAAATTAAAACAAGAAAGTAAATAGTTTTTTAAAAGTCTTTATTCGCGTTAATAGTAAAGCAATTAGAGAACAATAAACATATTAACTGAGAAAGCTATTCGGGTTTAAAGAAGTCTATAATGTATTTAGCAAACTTAACAACTGGTTCATTAGGCCAAACAAAAAAAATTGTGTGTTTCCGGTTACCGACCGTCCCTAATTTTTGGCTACCGACCCTAATTTTTTTAGAGCAATTTCTGTTTGTACAATTGTTTCTTTTTGCCGAAAAATATTTTGAGTGTCAATTCTGGATTTTTGTTTTGAACTAACTTCAGTTTTAAAACTTATGTATCAGTATTTCTAAGTCAGGCAATGCTTTAGGTGCATTAAAGCTTGGAAACAATTTAGAAACAGAAACATAAAATGTGCATAAAATGTAAATCTACCACATTTGCAGCTATTAATGGTAGTTTGGGGAAAATAAAATTATTTAAAAGAATAAAAATGTAGTCCTACCTACCTAACCTAAATTGTTGAAGCCTGTAATAGGAAACGCACAATTTTTTTTGTTTGGCCCTTACCGTATTTACTCGAATAAACGCCACGGCGTTTATTAAATTTTTCATGATTTGGGTGCGGCGTTTATTCGAGTAAATACGGTATGTGTTCTGGTATTGATGTTACAGCTTTCCTAATTTGCATATTTAAAAACTATTAATATATTGAGAACCAAACAAGCTATTTTGATAAAATGAAAGTTTTTTTTCTTCACTTTCAAGAACCTATCTAACTGACGATTTTCTATTTTTTTTTCAGTGTATACACTTTAACCTCCTTTCCTGACATTGCATTTTCCTTTGCTTAAGAAATCCATTTTCTCTTAGCTACAACTTTATTATGGAAAAGAAAATATGGGGGCCAATACAATACAATACAAACTTTATTTAAGGAGGGTGACATGGTTAACCCAGAGAGTTATCTAACACGTGGGGCCATTCAGGATGTGACTAAGGGATGGCAAACCCCTACAGAAAACCACTGACTCTCCAGGTCTTTGGGGTTGGGCGTGGGGCCAGCACCCCCACCCCATAAAAGAACTTTTGCTACAGAAACCAATACAGCAGTTCAACAACAACAAAAGACATTGGGTCGTCAGAGAGAAGACTGACTGCCCTGAGGTGGGCCATAGTTTACATCACCACTTTTTTGACAATTTTGTTATGTGTTATATGATTGCACCAAGCTGTTATTAATTCTTATTGCCCAGAAATTGAAAGCTATGTGAAGCTTTTATAACAAATAGGAGGCATTTCTAGCCATTTCAGGGGTATTTAATGTAAAAGTTTTACTGGGATCGAGCATTTTCTCTGACCATCCTACAGACCTGTCAACTTGTGAGAATAAAAATGTGTGAAAGATTTCTCTGGATATATGGCGCCGAGGGGAAAGTTTTGAAAATTTCATTCCCCAGAATGGCTTAAAATGCCTTTTTCACAGTTTTGTTCAAGCATCTTGACCTTCAAAACAACTGACCACCAATTGACTGATAGCGTCATGTTAAATGTCACGAAAATCTTACACGAGAACACAATATTTGATTTGTTTGGAAAATGCGTGAAAATGATCCGATGTTTAGGCGTGCGTGATGCGTGATTTTAAAAAAAAAATGCGTGAAAAACACACAAAATGCGGGAAGTTTGGATGGTTTGTTAACCCTACGTAATTTTTACATACGTATCTAGGCAGAAACTTTGAACTCAAAAATTACCGTTTTTGCCATTTTTAAAGTAAAAGAAACGCAATTTTATTTGGAACGTAATCATGAACTTTAAACTTTTTCTGTATATATACACGACCCAATAAAATACTGAAAGTTGTTTGACCAAAAACTTCAGCCTGGATTTGTTGTTAGCTTGTTCTCGATTTTGGCAAATCTCAGCCTTCAGGAGAAATCGTATAAAGTTTGTTGTTATAAATGCGTGCATATCTTAAACATTCAATGTGTCGTAAAACGAGAACTTCGTGGTTCTAAAACGCTGCATGCTAGATCGAGTTTTATTTTTTTTTCTACATTAAAATTTGGTTCAAACGAGTTTCAGTAGTGAAACATTTGGCTTAGATTTTGTGCAAAGTAACAAGGCCAAATAGTATATTTAAAGCAAACATGCAACCTAGGAGCAGGCGTAGCACAGTTGTAAGTGCGCTGCGTTCTGTGTAAGAGGTCCCCAGTTCGATTCTCAGTGACTCCAACGTCTGTTTAGACTTTCCTCTGATCCATGTAGCTTTAGCATTAAATACCCTTAGTACAGAGAAGCAGGCGTGTTACAGATTTGGTAAGTGCGCTGCGTTCTGTGTAAGAGGTCCCCAGTTCGATTCTCAGTAACTCTAACGTCTTTTTTTGGACTTTCCTCTGATTCGTGTAGCTACCAGTTTAAACTCATTTAGCTCAGTGGGATCTCATTATTATATATAAAATGAAGAGATGGTGCAATCAAGCAAACCAGAATTCAAAAATCAACATTCTGGTTTGATTTATCACACCATCCCTCGACTCTGTTAATCTCCAAAGAGGTCGCTCTTTTCGTATTATTCCCCGCGCTTTTTCTACCTATTTATCCATTTCCTGTCTTACTAAATCACAGCTCTGACTGCTCAATGATTTGTTCATCGAAAATCTGAATTTTTTTCCAGAAAATAAAATAAACAGTTTCTGGCAAGTTTTGCTCTTTAACCGGCGGTTTTTCGGAGTCCGTGTCACTCACAGGACAGTTTCTGATAACCCAAAACCCATCGGAAAAAGAATTAGCCACACAGTGCATTTACAGCCCGCTATAACATCAAAATGAGAGATAATATTACGGTTATACTTCATGTACCTTCAGGTGTGTTTTGCGTCAAAACGAAACAGTGCGTCTGTTTTAAACCGTAGATACCTAAACCCATATATCAAATTAAAGCTTATAGAACTGGCTTTGGAACTATATTAAAAAGTTTGAATTAAAACGAATCTTTAGACTTTTTACGTTCTCTAAAAACGAGCGGCAAAATCGCCTTTCGAAAGTTACAAGTCCAAGCGATTATTGATATTTAATGATTTAATCAATCCACCAGTTTCCAGACCAAACGTGCTAAAAAACGTACCTGCGTTTTTTCATATTCAATTGCAGAGAAACGTTATGGCGTTTTTTCGAATTATAGGGTTTTAAAAAAGTCTATATAGACCGTACAAAAATTGCCCTAAAACAAAAAGTTTTTCGAAAAACAAAAAACGCGGACACGTTTTTGTTCTTCATATATTTACTGAGGAAGATACTGTGAAAATTTTGGGGGAAACGAACAAATTCCCTTTGACTTGGAACTCTCGAAAGGCAATTTTGTCGCTCGTTTTTAGAGAAAGCATCTACGGTTTAAAACAGACACGCTGTATCGTTTTGACGCAAAACATCCCAGCCTGAAGGTATACGGTAACCTTAACACACCTGAACAGTTCCAAGTGGTTCCATTCTACCGTTCAGTACAGACTCCTATTAGTAGAGGTTGTAACAGTGTTAAATGAAAACAGAACATGATATAAAGACGTTACAATAATGGTGAAGGTATAGGGCAATAATAATCATAATCACAATCATAATCATAATCACGATCACGATCATAACCATAACCATAATCATTATCATGATCATGGTCATCATCATCATCGTATCAGTTTGCAGTTGCTGAATTCTGACTAGTTGGTGCACAGTCAGACAAAATTGCAATTTATTCTACCATTTTTATCTAATAAACAAATCTGTAAGGCACTCTTTTTCACTAGCTGATCCAAAGCCATTTAGGCTTCTGGCTTTGGCCTAACAAATTTACAGTACTGTAAGTAAGAAAGGAAGAATAAAGAATGCGTAAATACAATCTGATCACGATCAACCTCTTCACATGTTTGGGATCACTGTCTCGGATACCGACACGAATTCAGAATTGTTTTTTAAACATTTTGCGGCATTTGGTATTTGTACAAAGAACATTGGCAATCTTTTTGAAGAAAGAGAATAAAATGGATGGGGAGTATTTCGCAGTCCTGAGGAGAAGGCCTGATAAAATGAAGAACTAACTCACGTGGAACTTACCTCCCTGCCAACAACAAAAAATAAAAAAAAAAAATCTATAAACTAAACGATTAAATCAGATTCAACATACCTCAAAATTTCCTAGCAAGCCACTTAACGCAGTTGAAGCTGGAGCACTCTTGCTCAAAACTTTTGCAAGATCTCTGTATTCAGGCTTTGTGAGTGAATCACTGAAATATGAAAGAAAAAGTGCGCACTGATTTCATCTGCTAAATAGAAGTAGGGTAAAAAGTGACGGGAATCGAACCCATGACCCTCTAGTTAACCGATCTGATGCTCTATCCACATAGCAACAGAGACTCACACAGAGAAGTCACTGTTTACACGGTTTTTTTATAAGAACAACTTTATAAGAACGAGGCTCAAATTTGCCAAAATTTAAGAACAATTCAGTTAAGAACAAGCTCAGGCTGAGGCTTGATAACTAGGAAAGTTTTTGTGGTGGAAAATTGACAAAAACTTAGCGATACGGCATAAAACATAAAAATATTCACTGTAAAGACTGCTCAACAAACAATGAACGTAGTTTGCTTCTAAATTCAGCCGTACAATGCATGTGTGGCGCAAGCCAATTCATTTTCCATTACCTTGTTTTATTTTTCTGTTTCGTTAAAAACCGCTCACAGAAATAAGAACAATTAAGAACAAATTGAGGCTGAAATCGCCAAAAAAGTAAGAACAATGAGCCTCGGAAAATTTTACTGGTTCTTATAAAAAAAGCGAGGAATAAACTCATATAGCAATATGGAGCAAGCACGTGCAAAACGTATGTCAATCTAGTCCAAAGTAACAGCCGTTAAATTGACCAAGCGAAGACTGCCGTCTGCACGCAGGCTGACGTCCGTCAGAAATAGACAATTTACAGGAACTTAATCAGTGGCTTAGCTCCCAGACCTGCCAACCCCTCAGAGCTGGAAATCGTGAGGTGGACTGCAAAAAATCTGGAGATTCTGTGAAAAGACTGAAGACTTTTTAAATTGCCTTATTTAGATTTATGCTCCTATAAGACACCCTTTTTTGAGTCGAACTTATCAACAGAGGATACTCAGACTTTTGTCCCAACACTGTATGAAATCGAGGATTTCGTCCCCAGACTCCGCCTGTAATGCAAGGAACGAACGTGCAGCATGTAATCCATCTGTGAAGCAACAGGACGAAATAGAATTCACATTTTTTCCGCTTCTTACAAGTCTGAATCTTGAAAAAACGGGATATTTCAAGTCTTTGCCGACACGCCGGAAGAAAGAAGAAAAACCAAGAGCCTCTCGACAAAACCGGGAGAGTTGCATTAGCAGATCAGCAGCTCCCCATTTTGAGTCTTGGCAGCTCAAGTAGAGGACGTGTCTGGTAATCATAGAGTCATGGGTTGGGTTTCCGTTAGTGACTCATAAATATTTTTAAGTAATTCAAATCGAGAAGTATTTTCTTTCCAAAAATAAGCAGCTTTACCTTATCATCATATCTTTACTGTGATGCTCACAAAGTTCTGTGGTAGACCTGCGCAGCAATGCCTGTCATAGTGAAGGATGTTGCGAATTTTAAAAAAAGAATGTGACTTGTATTGCACATACTTTTTCAAATTGAAACACCTCTAAGACACTAAACAAAGAAACGTTTGTCTCAATCCATTAATCAAGGACTGGTGCATGGGTTCATTAACAACAATAACCGAAACCTTCCTATTGAGCGATATTCTCAGCAAATCAGACTCGCTCACTCTTTTACTGAGAGGATAAAAAAGTCAGTCATAGTTTTACCTAAAAATATATACTGATAAACAGGTAAAATACAAAAACATTTCATGAATTAATAGCAAAATCTTCAATTACATTCTTAGGTTCATTATAAATAAATTACGTTACCGGTACAGTATATAGGCAACATGACAGAAAATATGAATTTTATTTGGTATGCAAGTTATTTGAGCTGCGAAACCTTAGCTGGTCCCTGTCTCTTGTTATCACACTTGAAACTACTTCATTAAATGCTCATTAAGTGAAATCTACTGTATTTAATATTCACTTTATAGTACTTACAGGACTTGAAGAAATAGGTAAACCAGTTTTTGAATTAAAAATAGGAATTGTACAAGATTTCAGTGGCACAGTACGGCGATGAATCATCTGCTGTAGCAGCTTGTCATTTGGCTTAGGGATGTTGACATCATTACTCTGTGAAGGAGAGCCACACAATCCTCCTTTGTGATGCTGGTAGTTGAAGTCAGAAACTCCACTCTGAAAAATTTGATCAAGTATCACATATAAAGTAAAACACCACATGCAATGAAAATGTTTTAATCTTGGAAATGGTATCGAGAGGATGCCGAAACGTTGAATAAATCTTACAACTTTACTTTATATTTGCTCTTGTGTCAGCAAAACTTTATTGATAAAGACTATCACATATTCATGTTAAAATAAAAACAATTGTTGGAGTTATAAATGCATATTTTTAAGGCTGATCTAAATATTGATCTTTTTTATTAACAAGGTCTACTGTGTTTAATTTACTCGAATAAGTGCCATGACAAAACTTTTAGTGCTTTCTTGCATTGGGGGCAGCCCTTAAATCGAAAAATAAGTTTTTGAAGTGAACATGAAGTGACAGCTTTTTTCTCTCAATGAACATTTATTGACTGTGCAAATTTACATTTTGTTCCATCACTGAATTAGCAAAAGACAACAATAATTTAAGTACCAAACTTAGCCTTAGTCAGTTTCAGTCGTCTGCCTATTTCAGATAGGTGCCACGTCAGCCAAAGAGGCCTACTGTGGGCATGGCACGTATTTAAGGGCAGCACTTGCTTACTTTTTGTACTTTTTGATGTGGTACTTATTCAAGGGTGGCACTTTTTTAAGTAAATACAGTAATTAACACAATAATATGCTAAATATTACTTAAGCAAAGCTAAGTTTCAGTTGGTGGTTTTATATGCCAATCACATTTATTATTAAAAGCAACTGGTGAAATTCTCATAGCATTTCATCTACAGTGATGTGGGAAAGCTGATGGTATCTATTAAACAATTCAGTGAAATCTACGTCTTACTTTTGCTGTCGGGATAGCTGATGTTTTGACACTATCTTTTTGGCCCTTGTTTCTTGATAGAATTTTAAGTTCTTGAAGAGTTCTAACACAATGATCTTCATTGTTACTTATTAACTCTCTGATAGCAGCCTGTTCTTTATCAGCTTGTAACTGCTGCAAGCAACTGGAAACCTCAAAGCCATGACAATTTCTGCCTGGCTTTTGGCAAGCTGAGCTGTCCAACTTTTGTATTGTTTTACAAGTTCTTGCATTTGATATTTGTCCAACCTGACTAATGGCTGCTGCAATGTCATTATCAGAACTTGAAGATTTTTCTATTTGAAAAGGTTTTTTTCTGAGAGGGGATAAGACAGCAAGCTTCTCTGGTGTTTGATTGAGGACAACACTATTGCAGGACTGACTTGTCTCACGATCATTAGAAATCTTACATGGAACCGCACAATGATTGCATACGTTGCTACATGCACACAAAATGTGCCAAAGTTCACAAAGGTCATATCGAGGAAGAGCAAACACTTCTACAAGAAGGACAGCATTATTGGGTAGGGTGGCCAGTGGGAACACATGATGCTTAGGTGATTCCAGAAATGTACAGGTGTCTGTGCTGTGATCTTCTTTTCCATAAATTCTGTACCAAATACAATAAACACAGTTTAGTAAAAAAATGTTAATAAGTTTTGATAATAATAAAAATTCAATACAAGAAAGTTCTTACCTGTAATGAATGTTCCGTGGGAAAGCACCTTTACTGCTGCTAAGCCAAGCACTCAGTTGGGAGAAATGAATATTTGATCTGATTGCTTGAAGAAGCATGTGAGCGCTAGTACTGGCAGCAGAATTCTGATTCCTAAAACAACAAAGAATAATTTGTAAGCAATTTAGGAGCTGTTTATATGAAGCCAGGCCAACCTGGGAGTCAGGTTGGTGTAGCAGTCATTACTCATGCATGCTTCCCATCCCTGCAGCCTGGGTTCAACTCCTGGGTTCCACATGTGAACTGAGATTTGTCAATCTCTATCTGACTCTGAGGTTTTTTTTCCGGGTACTCTAATTTTCCTCCCTCCCTAGCACTGTGCTCTGAGGTCACGCATGGTCCATATAGTGGTAGCATCCGGCGCCAATATATTCTTTTGGTTTAACCTTGTTGAGCTGTTAGCATAGAATAGCCACTAAGTGGAATGTTAAATGAGCGAGTTTATTTAACTTTTATGTTATTATCTGGTTAACTATCAGACTGCACCAGTGGTTGGTTGTGTCTGCAGCACTGCCATGCTGAGCAGGTGTATTGGAATTCTTGTTATTGTTGGTGTCTATCTTGTTAGTCCTTTTCATTGTTTACATAATGGTTTTTCCATATGATGACAAGCAGGCACTAAGTTAAGCTACAAACAACCAAACTTTATATATTAACATTGACACCCAGGATCAGAAATATGTCGGATCGACTGACAGGTTGTGTCAGGTGGCAACGAATCACCTATCCATCACAGATCGATACACCCAATCTGAGTCATATTGCCTGAAGTATAGCACAATCCATCTAATTTCATGAACATTACCAGGAACTGACTTAGAGATATTTGGTGTGTTCGGAAGAGCTAGGTATTGGCAATCTGTCTGATTGATCAGGCATACACAATGATTATCTTTGATGGATTGGCAAACTGTTAGTCGATCCAGGGTGGATTGTGACAGATCAGTGATCCTTCACCATCTGAAATGATCAATCTAACTTAGATCAGGTGTACTGGACATTAACAAACAGTACCTGATAAATTAAGGAGGCAAGCGTGGCCTAGTGGTCAGGGCGCCGGACTTGAAAGCGGTTGACCCGGGTTCAAGTCCCGCTCTGACCA
>JAOCPT020593224.1:0-10364 GCA_026546935.2 Palythoa grandiflora | reverse complement strand
CACTTTGAGACTTCTGCACATTGTGGTGACCTGATGGCCGCTTGACTTCAACCTCTTGCAGGAGCTTCTCAAAGAAGTCACTTTGAGACTTCTGCACATTGTGGTGACCTGATGGTCGCTTGACTTCAACCTCTTGCAGGAGCTTCTCAAAGAAGCCACTTTGAGACTTCTGCACATTGTGGTGACCTGATGGCCGCTTGACTTCAACCTCTTGCAGGAGCTTCTCAAAGAAGCCAATCGATCTGCTGCACCGGAGTGCAGAGTTATCTGATATTACATTTGCCCCCAGGTTCTTTAGCAGTCCCTTCAACAGGTTGTTGAGGTGCTCGAAGCCAAGATCAAGGGAGATATTCCGTCCAGCTCCACCCTTGCAATTGACTGTTCTGTTCCAGATAAGGCAGTGTGCCTGGCGGTATGTTAGCGTGGCTCTGACTGATGATTGGAGTATAAATGCAGCAAGTGCATATTTTGTATGGTTGAAGGCTTTGAAAATGAGCTTTAAAAATTCAGTCCAACAATGCATAATTCGCTCTCCATCTCCTTCACTGACAGCATCATCAAAGTTCCTTAAAAGCAACCCCATGGTGAGGCAGGAACAGGCATAATTATATCTGTCATCTCCATTTGTGCTCGGACTTTCAGTGGGTGGTGTTGTGTCCAGGGGAATCAACTCTGGATGACGATGCTGTCTTTCATGGTTGTCCCTTTCCTTGGGGTATCTATACTCCTTGCCACATGCCCTGCAATGCACTGGACCCCTTGGCTGATTTGCCTCTTCCACACTAGCAATGATTTTATCTGACAAAGATTTCTGGGTCTGCATCACATAGGTTTCCAGTAGCTGCTTCGCATGTTTGTGCAGCCACACACATTGATTTTGTTTGGAGGCTGTGAGAATGTTCGGTAGGATCACCAACTCTGCTGGTGTATCAATGTTCTGCATGCCAAAATATTGCAAACTTGCTGCAACAACCATGGCATCCGTTTCAAAGTTCACATACTCTTTGCAGCTGTTGAAGTTGTCTAGCACATTCTTTGTTTTAGCATTCACACTGTTGATGACATTCATGTTTGAGAACATAGTCCCAATATCACAGGCAGAACTTGGCTTATAAAAAGCATCATAAAGGATCTGCAGTAAGGAAACGTACATGTGCATTAAGAAGCTGTAATCTTGATTTACAGTTGAACCCTGATAACTTGAAACCCTGCTAACCTAAAGAGATTTTTACTTTTCATGGTAATTTTACCCTCAAAAACTCTACTGAAGTCGATTTTCACTTTTTTTGGACTAATGAGCCTAATAATGTTTCTTCTTAACGATCTGCATGCACTTGCATACCTTCTCCATCGTTTTGTTTTGTCATTTTGCTCTTACATTGCTAAAAATCTTACAATAAAACATATATAAGCATAAAACATCTTTAATCAAGTGTTTCTGGTTTTTCTATTCGAAACCCAAGGATATAGTTTGAAACCCTGATAACTCAATATAATTTGAATTTCCCTTGGCAATTTTAGTTGCTGGGGTTCAACTGTAGCTGATAATCCCACTTATAGAAATCTGAGTTTCTGATAAGTCACCTAGTCTAATAAAATAGGTTTTACCCCGGGGACCAGAGACAAACTTGCTCCTAAAAAAAAGTAAAAAATAGACAGCCAGCCAGCCAGCCAATGAGTGTTCGCTCAGGCCTCACACTGGTTATGCCCATCCTTTTTGTCCCTTCACACACCTGGTACAAAATTCTCACTCCATGCCAGTCTTCAATTTTCATTAACAGCCCCTCCAGTCTCTCAAAAGGAGTGTCCCCATCACTTCTTGCTGCCACAGCATGCCGTCCCCTTTCATCTGTCAGCTGATCTCCTCTAAAGAATATACACTCTGGCAACATTACCACTTCCTCTTCCTCTACTCTGTTCTTGCAGGCAGGTACATAGTTGTCATGAATCATTTGAAGAATATCCAGCATGTCTTCATTCTTGTTTTTATTTTTAAACAGTGGTCCAAGTGGCACCTTGAATAGTTTATAAAAAAACAGAGAAATTGATTAGATATTTTTAGGTGGTCCTGAGGGAGAGGGTAGGGGGGGGGGGGTCCAGACATTTTATAAAGAGGGATCCAGAGGTCCAATTTATAGTTTATAACTGATCAGTTGTTAATTTTTTTAGTTTTTATTTATTTATCAGAGTATGTACAACATGGAATGACAAGGACCCTCTTTTTACAGTGCATAAAATAAGTGCTAGGTACTATAAGTATCTTAATTAAAAAAACAGAGAGGAGAGGGGGCATATCTACATTTTTATCTATAACTTTTTTATGTCATGAATTGGCTGTATGTGAAAAACTGAAAAATTAAGTACTTTACACAATTTTTAATTCTTATTATTTAAATCAATTTTTAAACAATGTTGCAGTTTATCACAGTTTTTATGAATCTATCCATCTTGATGTTCTTTTAAAATAATTGAAGTAAATTACCTTTTATATATGTGTATTAAACATGATAATAAACTGAGTTATATTAAATTATATTGATATATGTACCTGCTCTGATCTACTTTTCATGACCTCAGAGTATATATGTGGAATATGCCACACTGTTGCTGGCTTCAAACACTCGAACGCTGCCACCTGTGACGTTATTACTCTGGAAACAAGGGCAATCAGATCTTGCAACAGCATGCCATTGTCTTGCTGCGATGGGAGAAATCCAATATTCTCAATGTCAAGAACTGAACCTATAGGTTTGTCATTGGGCAGTTCATTTCCCAGCGCACGGTTTAATGTGACATTCAAATTAAACCAGTGAATTAATTTATTTATTTTTGTTGATGACTGATGCTTGACTTTGGTGAACAGGTCAATGTTGTCACCAGTGATTTGATAACTGGCTGCATGCAATAATTCAAACTCAGTTTGTATCTTCAGAACAGTCTCAGAATTCAGTTCTTGGAATGCTTAACAACTTTAGCACTTCTAGAAATGTATACTCATCAAACCCCTCCTTCAATTTATCTTTAACCCTTGATTTCAGGTTGTCACCCTCCAGAAGCTTCTCAATGCTTAATGCACGCACTTCATCAGCTGTATGTGGTGTATCCATTGAGGGAAAACTAAGACCCAGTTCTCCGACATTGACAGTCTTAAAACCAGCAGGGACATGCTCCTTCTCTGGAGCTTCTACAACCTCTTTAATTGCGGCCAGTGTCAACTCCCGCATGCAGCTCTTTTCAGAATTAAGTATTCAGCACTTTGCAACCTCATCAAAGTCCTTGCCACACTCTTCAATCTTTATTAGAGTTCTCCGGTGGCTCATGTAGTAACCATACCGACCACCTCTTGTATAGAACTGAAAAATACAAAGTAAAGAATTTTTTAGGGGAGCTATTATTCCAGAATATGTTAATCACTCATATGATTACATACCGAATTTGACTCCACTCAGTCCTATTACCATTATAAATTGAAAATTTTGACATCAAACCTGAGTATCAGACCTCACCCTCTGTAAACACTTACTATTTTAATTTTAGACCTACACAAAATACTGCCCTTTAATTTGCTGAATAGCAATGTATTTTTTTTTTGTTTTGCCATAATTAACGTTACCAAAAGGCCTGGGTATTATAAGGCTGACAGCAAATCTCAAAAATATTACAACAGTTTTAAAACTAAACATGTAATGCTGTATTGCCAGTTACATCCATGAAACCAACCGACATTTTTCCACACGTGTATGGGAGCATGAAACATGTTTGGTTTTAAAACTGTTGAAATTTTTTTGTGCAATTAAATCATTAATCAGCACATGTGTGATTTTTCTCTTAATCAGCATTGCTATCTAGGAATTTTCCAGTGTGTGAAACAAAAATTAACACAGGCAAACATTCTCTTAAAAATATGTTTAAAATAAAAAGAAATCAAATGTGTTAAAGGTTTTTTGTTGCATGTTGACTTCATTCACTCAATTTTTGCCATCTTTGCCTCCCCCATGTGGAGGTGTACACTCAAAAATGATTATTTTTGTATTTTATGTAGGTGTAAAAGTAATAAGAAATACAAACCATTACTAAATACCTACAAAATCAGGCCTCCCAGACCTATATTTTTTCTTTAGCGTATAATTTATATGGGATCCTATAAATATTAAGACTATTTTAGGTATGGTCTTCTCATGGGGATATAAACTGAGAAAATTACCAAAAATTTTACTCAAAATACAAATTTTGCAACAAAAATAATTTTAGGTCAAATAAAAAAAATTCCTAGTTTCTCATCAATGTCCGCATTTTAAAACAGCTGCAAAGCAATAAAAACCTCATGTCACATTTACATTTTTTTATTTGGCCTTAGATAATATTTTTGTTTTAAAAAGTTTATTTCATCCAAAAAAGGTTTGCCACCCTTTAACAAATTTACTGTTTGATAAGTTTGACCAAATATTGGCAAATAAGTTAAAAGCTTACAAAAGCATGTTTCTTACTTTATATTCAGTATGAAATATATTTTAGCTCCCATAAGAAGCCTATATTTTGGCAGAAAAAATCTATTTCTTCCTACATTTTGAGCTTGAACAGCCTATCTTTCCCATCAGATTTCCCAAATTGTGGCTATGAGGCCTGCAAATTACATACGGAAAATGAACATGATATACTGTGACAGTTGAAATTCAAACGTAGTTCAGTTTCATAAACTTTATTACGAAAAAATTGAGAAATACCTGTTTGTCAACTCCACCATGCCACAGAAGGAGAGACATCTTGTATGCCATTGCAGACATTTTAGGATTTCAGCTCTTCAACAGAAGAGCGGCTGCCGTGCCCACACTCTTTACAAGCTTTACACTTAGTTCCGGTTCGGCCTTCTCAGTAATCTTGCCCGTGGTTTTCGTAGTCACAGCAGCTTTCAGGAAGTGCTGTAAAGTTGGGGCTCTCTCTTCCAGCTCATTTTGAATTGATCCATCCGAAAGAGTTAGGATTTTTGCAGGCTCGGTAAATCTTAAAATCGACGGCCTTTTCTCTGAGCACAAGTTCTTGCATTCTTCTTGAACGCCATGAGCAAGAAATTCGATCGTCGATCGTCATTTTCTTATCTGCCATCACCGCATTGACAACTAATCTTGGTTCTCCTCTGAGAACAGCACTCACTATTCGGTCATCTTGGCTGTCGAGAACTTTTCGTAGGACCTTGGATGGGTAAGTTATGGTAACCTGCAAAATAATAAAACAAAATCATGAAAAAAAAGTTAGGGATTAGAAAAGCGAGTAGAATATTTCGTATGTCCGGAGTTAGAGTAAACACGAAAAAATTTGTTTTTCACACCTCAACTTTCGATGTGGGTTTCTTCTCAGCATTACTATCGACATCGATTCTCATTACTTGCATCCACAAAGGAATTGTGTTTTCTTTATTTGCTGTAGCTGCGAGGATTGTTCGTGGTTTCAAGCTGGCTGCAGGTCGGTTCAACATGAGGCGTTTTCTGCCACCTTGCCCTTGGATAGCTGGAGAATTTCAGCATCACTTCTGCCGTCCCTGATCCTTGTCAGATTGTTCGGTTTGCTTCATTTCTGTTTGCAAATATTGTCTCTTCAGTTGCGGTATTTCATCTCTAATAATTTTTAGTGCCTTTTCTATTTTTTCCACTTTTCTAAAACATGTGTCTCAAATGTTGTTTGACAGTGTTTTCACAGGACAAATTTCAACTTGCAGGATTTCCGACAGTCGCTGCGCCAACTTACGATCAGAAAAAAATGTTGAATTTTCCAACTCCTTTGATGCGAATGTTTTCATTGCAGACTTTATAGTAACTGTCGGGACTATAAACTGCTGTTTTTGTTGGTGTTCGTGTGGTCATAGCTAGACTTCTGAATTTTCGAATCGAATCTGACAGATGGACTTGCACGTGCACGGATTGGGACTTGATGTAAACAAACACGATCGGACATTTGCATAACGTGACACCAAAAAGTTTCTTGTTCGGAAGTGTGGCCATGACCTCCCGCGAGGAGAGAAAAATCAAATTTCTACACACGTAAAAAACGGTTTGGCAAGAAAAAAAAGACGCTTGCATCACGTGCTTGCACAGAAACGAGATTCCTAGGGTTTGCCACCAGAGGCTACTCGCGATATCGGCCTTTCGTTCGCTTCGCTCACTTCAGGCCTCATGCTCGTTTCGCCGTATATTTTAGAGTGAGTTTGCCTCTGGTACCCAGGGTAAATCCACCACTCAGAACACGATCTTTTAAAATGAGACCAAAAGTTTTCAATTCTTTGGTTTTTAGTAGAAGGACCATAACTGTGTGCATATTCCCCAGAGAATGGTGCATTGTATTTAGAACGAAAGTAACACTGCATTCCAGCTATTATACCATTTTTTGTGCCATAGTGAGTCCTTGTTTGTAGTGGGCAATAGCCATGCTTCTTCATACATTCCAAATAAAATCCACCAGCTATATCCTGGGATCATTATTAGATCTCTCTAATTCAAGCCACGTAACTTTTCTGCTGCGGCCATCAACTCCAGCATGAATGGGAAACCCAAAAGGTTTAGTCTTGTCATATCCTGCAGAAATAAATGCCAGGCTAATTATTATGGTTACCGGTAAATCTGTAACGAATCAAAGGCATTGTAGGTTTGTTATTTGTTTTATTTTTAGGGACAAAGAAAGATTTTGCATTTTTGGACTTTTGGGAATACATTAATTTTCCAAAGGAATTATAGTTATTTATATTCTGTTGTTGACAGGAATGAATAATCATTCTTACAAAAAGCCGTTGTGAATCATTCAGTTGTGCTACAACTCTCTGTTTATTCATTACTCTTGTACAAATTTTTACTCTAGTAAAGAACTTATGATATTTTTGGGTTAAATTTTTGGATATGTTTTTGTCACTTTAAAGAAATTTTTATTAATTTTAAAATAATAATGACCCAGTTAGCACTTCCTCTTACTAGAATTCCAGTCCGAGTATCTTTTTTAAAATGATATCCCAAATAGAAAATACTGTAGGTAGGCTAAAATCAGAGATATCTACATCAACTTTATTATTTTCCAACACTTAAACATCAAGATAAGTTCAATGAAATGGAGATAAATATATGTTTAAAATTATTTTTCAAAAGTTCAGATCACATTCATATAAATTATGAAATTCATATGTACTCACCATCTATATGCCAACATTGATTAGGTCCTTCAGATAGATACTGCCTTCGCTTCAGTTTTCTTTTCTTTCTTAGTCTACTTGACTCAGGATCTATGTCTCACAAACACTTTGCCACCAAACTCCGTGGGACATGCATGTGGTAATTTATCCGTAATATATTCCACATTTTTCTGTAAAGACGACCCGAACCTTGAGTCTCCTCTCTTATTATTCTTTTGATCTCTTCTTCATTTGTGTTGTTATTTTTCCTTGACAGTCTATGTGTGGCAAGACAACGTTTTAGGGTCCTGACAGTCATAGATATCTCGTGTTTTTCTTGCAATAGGTGGACAATTGTATCATACTGAACGCCAAGATGAAAGTAATTTTCAATGATGTCTCTTTCAGCATCTATTATGACAGAAGATATATCACAAAACCATCTTAATCACTGTGCATTAAGATATTTCATTTCATGGAAATTTCAGAATTTCATACTGGAGAAATAGGGATGGATGGGAATTCATGAATTATTATTTTTTTAAGAATTTTACTTTGGATGCTATACCTTTTAATCTTTTTGTACAGTGTATTCATCTATCAATTTTGGAATTTTGCAATTCAATTTTAAACCATTAAGGATTAAATAATAATATTTGAAGGGGCTAGGGAGATAACGAAAGGCCTGTGGTAGTTGGCTCTGAACTCATTTTCCCTATGGTGAAATTCCTTCAGACTTGGCCAAAATGTGTTGCAAAGGGCACTGGTGCGACGACATTTTCTCGGATGTTTTCTTTGTGAAAACATGCGCTAGACAGTTAACAGTTTACTTATTATCCCTTTAGAGAAAAAAAATTACAAAAGTAACAAACGAGTTTCAACACCCTAGACCTTATACATTGGTTTTTCATGTAATAAAATGGAGAAAAAGTGTTAAATAGTTTTAAGTTACACATACAATGACACATCGAGTGGAGACAAATCAGATTCGCCGAATTAATTGAATATCTTTTACCTGTTTTAATTGAAATTGCCGCTAAGCTCTGTACTTGTTATAAAAAAAACTGTAATAAGAACTGAACGCAACTCGCAAGCACGAGTGTGAGATCAAAGCAACCAAATTGACTTCTAGTGGAATACCCTGACATAAAGTTTTATCTGAAAGGTTACCAATGGTTATTTATTTGCTTACCTTTTATTTTAAGTCTACATTTGATGTAAAACTTCCATTCACCAAGTAATAATTCTGAATATTCGACACACAACCTTCTTTCCGCCAATGATATTTTTTTTGAGCGTAGTGCCTACTCCCCTCGCGTCCAAATGCGCGTGCACGAGTTTGAACTTTAATCTCTACGGAAGGCCTTCTCTTTTCCACGGAAGGCACTCTTCTACAGAAGGCTTTACTTTCCACGGAAGGCTTTACTTTCTACGGAAGGCATTACTTTCTACGGAAGGCATTACTTTCTACGGAAGGCTTTCTTTTCTACGGAAGACTTTCTTTTCTATGGAAGGTTTTACTTTCTGCGGTCGGCAATTTTACTACGAAAGAATTTCTTTTCTGCGGAAGGCCTTGATTTCTACGGAAGACTGTTGTTTTTCTGTGAAAATAGATTGTACTTTTGAATGGAAACAGCAGATTTTAGTGAGGAATGACTTTATTTCTAGGTAAAACGGGCGTTTATTTCTAGAGAGCACGCGTTATTTTAGAGGGTAGTCGTGTCCCTTGTGGGCCACCGTATGAAACATTTAAATCGTACCATACATATTTTAAAATGTAGCTTTGCATACAGTTACTTGTTGCTTTGCTTATATAAAACGGTATCAAATTAGTATCTTTTCCTTTAAAAGCAGCCCGTTATCTGGCAAAAACTAACAAATACAGCTTGTTTATTTGCCTGTGGCGGTATGTATTATTTGTTCATGATTACTTTATATGTGCAACTGAATCATTCTTATTTTTAAAATATCAACTCTCACACCAAGGGCTGTATTCGTCCGAAGACTATAACCCGCAAGATAACAAGCAGTTAATGGCATGATTATTAGAGAGTATTGAAACCATCAAGGTATGTGTCAAAGTATGGATTGCACTGATATCTCAAGAATGACGGTGGATGGCAATCAGCTGACTGACCTGACTTCGCCATGTCGATTCTCTATTCACCGTAAACTGAAACTACTTCGTATCTACTAATTTTTGTGTCCATTTTTACGCAAACAAACAATGTTCAATGTTCAAGGATACTACAGTTCTCTCTAAGTTTCAAAGTCTTTTAAGTATGCAGGTTTTCGAATCACTCTTCCGCTCCGAGTTATTTGAACTGGCTCTGGAGGTTGTGTTGCTGGAGCAGTCACAGCTGGGCTAGCAGTTGGCATCGCAACACTCTGCTCTTCGACATGTGTTTTCGCTTCCACGGGCTCACTTCCTTGTTGTTGACAGGTTGACAGTGGCTGAGATTTGTCCTGTTGTTTACACAGCTCCTGGTTTGTACTTTTCATTTCAATATCCTCAAAGGTAATGTTTTTAAATGGCTCTTCCTTTGTTCTTCTAAGATCTCTTCGATTCCGACGAAGAACATGTCCAGTTTCAGTTATGACGTCATAGGATCTAGAATCCCTCTGCTTTGTGACTTCTGCCTTTCTCCAATCTCTCCAGTTTCCTGATGGTGCCACTCGCACCACATCTCCTTTGGTGAGCGCTGGAAGATCCTTAGCGCCTTGGTTGTAATAGTAAGCTTGCTTTTCTTTGCTCACTTTTATCTTGTCAGCTATGCTGTCTTCCGTCCTGGGCTTGAGCAGCTTGCAACTTGTTGGAAGCAGAGTCCTGGTACGACGACTCATTAGTAGTTGGACTGGGCTTGACCCAATGACTTGTGTAGGAGTGTTTCTGAAGTCTAGCAGAGCTAAGTATGGGTCACTTCCTACTTTCTTTGCTTTCTGCATTAGTCCTTTTGCAGTCCTGACAGCTCGTTCAACTTTCCCATTGCTTTGGGGGAATGAAGGGGAGGAAGTGACATGTTTGAATTCCCAGTCTTTACTGAACTGGGCGAACTTTTTGGATGAGAATTGTGGGCCGTTATCGGAAATAAAAATGTCTGGGATTCCAAATCTGGCAAATTGTGATTTCAGTTTCTGGATTATAGTTCGGGTCTTTGTATCTATAAGATAATCTACCTCCCAGTAATTTGAATAATAGTCAACTGTTATCAGG
>JAOCPT020593153.1:0-10364 GCA_026546935.2 Palythoa grandiflora | reverse complement strand
TTTTATCAAGTTCAGGCGATGCGGAGAAAGTTGTACGAGAAAAAGGGGTTCGCGGCATTTCAGGGTTGCGGCGAGGGGCAGTTCATTCCCTTTGATAGAAACGGAACGATCGTCTGGGGGATAATTAGGAACGGAACGAAAAGAGAGGTAAACATCGAGACGTGGCCGTATGATACGGAAAGACGTAGAATCAGTCCTTTCGTCAAAGAAGATCAATTTCCCGTTACGCTCTTAAAAGGAAAATGTGTGATCGAAGGACGCGGTACGGTCGCATACCTTTCCGAACACACCTCGGCCGTCACCGTTACGTGGCCGGGATCTTTGTGGGTCGTTTGGAGATGGGAAGAAAATCATACGAGACCGTTCGTTGCCGATAGAAGTGATAATTATTTACCCATGTTGATGACAGTGATTGTAATTGTATTGTGTGTGATAGTCGCGTTTTCTGTTCTTGTTTTTATTGAAAGACGTATTAAGAGAGAAAAAAGAGAATCGAAGATATGATGTAGCGATGAATGTAACAATAAAAGGAAATTATACATATTTGTTTGTTTTAATCGTGTTAAAAAACGAGAAATGGAGCGAGGTCCGTAAGATGCTCGGTGTTAGCTTCGGTTTTTATTATTCATATATATTTTTTCAAACAAACGGGTTTTCGGTTATATGTACGCATGAAATGGGTCACGCGGCTGTTGTGTCTAAAAAGGCAATCGCGCGTAGGCATTTATCGAGTTCGTCGGCGAGGTCGTCGGAAATGGCACACATCTGATAAGATCCTTCTTTGGCTACGGGCGGTAATTCGTAAGAGCTCGATATAGGTCCCTCGATAAAGTCAGCGTTTTCTAAAGATTTGCGAAGATATTTTTTTGTTTTCCCCGAGCGGAACTGGCTAACGACCGTTTTCCATTCCTCTCTCTTTTTTTCGTCACACAACGACAGTCCCGAAAATTTCGTCCGCATGTCTTTTGGCAGTTCATAAACGAGCACTGCGGGCTTCGAGGTCTTCCCGCGCGCCATTCTAGTTGCGTGGTTTAAATCGTCCGTCAAATAGAAACCCGCACCGTCACTAAAGTCCCGTTTCTGGGATCCGTCGTTGATATCGATTCCTTGATCGGATATACTTAAAGCGCTGTCGTGGTCCGTTCCGTGAAATAGGAGAATTCGATCCTCGGTTTCATCGGGTGGTAGCTGCAGTATTTTGGCTTGGATTTGTTCGATGTCTTCGAGATTGATAAGGGAACACGGCTGTACTGTATCTTTTCTTGATCTCGCCTCGGGAAGCGCAAACCATTCGTTCGGTCGGGGTAGATTGAGGGGAAAACGAGAGCACGATGTACCACATAAGATGGAATTGTACTTGATCTCGTCTCGAATAAAAATTTCCGCGCACTCGATCAACCTCACGTGTTTCTGAAAGTAACTCGCTCGAGCGCAGATTGTCTTTATGGCCGCACTATCTGGTCGAAATCCCAAGGATGTTAGAATTTCAACTTCGGTCGGGGTGTCTTGTTTCTGGTCACGGATTATTTTCTTGTATTTTTGGCGAAGGAAATTACAAATCCAATCTTCAATTGGCAAGTGGTTTTGAATATCCTCTGGAAAATTCTCGAAGTCAAACTGTGTAAGAAAGCCAGCATGAAGACCTACGATATAACAGATTCTTTTCCAACTCTCCTCTTCCTTCGCCATTAACGCCATTCTTAAATGAACCTTTTGATGAATTTAAAATGAGAAGAATAGGTTTGTACCAATTTATTATTTATACTATTTTTTACGTGATTCTTTTCTTATTTTCTGCAGTCATGTTTTCTTTTTTTATCTTTTTTATTGATCGATTTTTGTTACATTAATTATCGTTTATATGTTTTGCCATACTTGGGTAAGTATCGAAAATTTCAAATACAAATTCTGCATTTCCTAGCGTCTTGATGGTATGTCCTTTGTATTCTTTTTCAAAGTTTTTTGTTTCATCCCATAACTTAGATGTGGCATCGCAACTTTCTTCTAACGTCAGTTCGAACTTATGGCATATAACATCGAGTTCTTTGAACATGCTCATCTTAATCTTGGGGTTCGGGTGGGCGTTCAATTTTTCCAGCAAGTCTTTTCCGCTTCTCACTTCCCATAGTCGGCAACAATCTAGTAAATCTGTTTTTTCTTCACTCTTGGTTTCCCAATCCCAAATCTTACTCATTTTCGTTTTTTGACTGAAAACTCGATTTTGATATAACGGTTTTTTGAGTCTTATATTTATTTTGAACATAAAAAATTACGTGCCTTTTCATTTTTTTTCAATCACGTATTAAGGTCGATTTTTCTTTTCGATCGATTTGGTAATGGTTTTGGCTTATATCGCGTTTTTATTTTAATCATAAATTGGTATTGTTATGTTAAATCATGGATGAGGAGGCTTTGGAGACTGCATTACCGAGTTCTGACAGTTCTGAAGAAGAGGATGAACCGGTGAAATCTTCATTCCATTATAGCAAAGAAGTAGAAAGCATTTCGCTATCATCACATCATGGTTCTCTTTCTGGGTCGGAAAAAGTTTTACCACCCGGATTCATTCGAAGCGGTTCTTATTTTTTCGACCCCCGATCTAAGAATCGATTGTATGCGGCCTATAGAAAAGACGGCGATATTTTAGATATCGTTTATTTGGATGGAGATAAATTATACACCGCTGCGAGTATCGGCTCGGGGAACGACGCATCGGAGGCGCCAGAGTCGCTTGACCCGTCGAATAAACCTTCCAAGATTCGTTTTAAAATCGGAGACGAATTCCACGGGTTCACGATTAGACCGAGCACGGCCGAATTAATGCGAGATAAAGAGTACGATTTGGTGCGTTTGTACGAACCCGGCGATCTCGCTTTTACGAAGATAACTTCTCCCGAACTGCGTCGAAATTTATTGTTATTCTATATGTCCGATTTCGAGATGTTCGTTGTGCATCCTTACACAGAGTGTGCTACGATGTCTCATTTTAAAGGAATGGTGGGATTAGGAGGAGAGAGCGAAGGGGGGAAGGAAGTGGATAAAACGGAACAAACGGAGGAAGAGGACTTATTAGTAGGGTTCTCGGAGAAGGAAAAATCGTTTTATGAAATGTTGAAAGACTTTCAACAACACGCAGACTTTCATCTTTCTTACGATATGGCGTTTGTTGTTTATAAACTACATTTGCTTGAAAAACTACTGCGTCCAAAAGTCTATTACCATCAGGCCGTTTATTTCCGAGTAGAATCGGTGTTCTTAGATAAAATGAACAGGATAAAAAGCACGAGTTTGAGTGATTGGATGGAAGAAGTTGGAAAAATCAAAGATTCGAAGCGATCTCTGTCCAGTAAGTTATTGAAAAATGCAATCACTCTCTTGGAATCGAGCCCGATGAGTTCGAAATCGGGGAACCGGTTGAAATTGACAGATTTAGTGCAATCTTGCGTGTCGATGGATTTGAGAGGAATTCCCAAGATTTCAAATTATCTTAACGTGATAGTGAGATCGGTGAAATGGATCATGGAAGAAAAGGTGACGGAACAAGAAACCAAATCGTTTTGCGCGTCCCTGCGGTATTTTCACAAGAAGAGATCCGATTTTTTATCGAATGAAAGTGCTACGGTTTATCCCGCTCGCATCTTGAAAAATCTCCGTTTTCCTCATGCATTCGATTGGAAGGGAAAGATACCCGACGGCTTCGTTACGTTGGATGAACGAAGGAAACGATATCTTGCTATGGAAGGGCACACCTCGGAATCTTCTGACGATGTCCACAAATATTTCAAAGCTATTTCGAAGGACGAAACCCAAGAGCCCGTCGTCATCGACAGTAATTACGTTCAGCCCGAAGTATACGACTATTACGCGTTCGATTATTGTCTATTACAGTTTTTATTCGGTCGCGAATGGTTTTCCATCCTTTCGAGTGGGGGCAAAACTATGCGTGAGAACGCGGAGGTCTTATTGAAGAATAGCAGCAAGGACGTTAGGAAGGTTTTCGAAATGGTCACCGGGCACCTCGATCCCAATGGAGATTGCCCTGTACATATGCGGGATAAATTGCTGAAAATTTATATTTAAGAAAAAGAGGCCCAGTTTTTTAAAAGCGACATGATTCGGGTTTTGGCGTTAGACCACGTCGAGAACGACGGCGAGAAAAAGAGACGCGGAAAACATCGCCACGAGGTCGCGATCGACGAGGATTTGATCGAGGAATCGTCGTCCAAACGATTACGAGATGGAGAATCGGATGTCGAAGGCGATGGAGAAGTTACGGAAATCGACGACTCGCCCAAACGATCTCCGGCCCCGTCGACGCCGGAACTCGTTTCGTACAACGGTTTCGTTTTGGGCGAGAGATCGAAAAATGCGCTCTTTTCTTTCGTCGAAGCGCCCCCCGAGGACGAGGAAGAACGGCGAGATGGAACCTGGGATGGCGATGAATCTAGAAACGAACACGATGCCGCAGCCGCCCGCAACGAGATCGCTCAGGTTCTGAATCAAGATGTGCTCTGTCCGATGTGCATAGCATGTCCCATGATGGAAGAAGGAATGGAGCGCGTGGTGTACGTGCAGAAATACGAGGCGATGAGCATTCAGTATGCCATGGGGGAAATTTCCACGAATAAACTGTACAATAGTTTGGTAGTTTTGAAGCAAAATTTAGACCGGGAAAAGGATATCGAGGAGTATTCGGTCGTCGACGTGATGAGGAAATGCAAAATCGAAGATATGTACACGCACATCATAAAAGATCACGATAGAAGGGGTGCTAGGGATATAAAGATGTTCGCGATGATGGTACTTTCGGATCTCTATTCTTGTTATAGGAGAATGGAGGATTTCGATTTCCAAACATGCAATATGATTTCCAAGACTCTAGAAAGATTTCAGAATCTATTGAAACACGAAGGCAAATGATCGTGTGGTAAATCTCCCCCTCTCTCTTCGCTTGAAAGCACAATTAAAACCGATCACGTTTACGTGACCGATTCAAAACGAATACATATATAAGGATGATATATGAGGTGTGAAAGACATCGCATCGAGTCTAGACGAAGATTGAGGTCTTCCGAAAATGATGGACGGTCATGCTCCGGAACGTGAGTTAACCACGGAGGTTTTCAACAGAGACATGCTGTTCGAAGCGGTTCGAGAGGGTGATGTCGATCTTGTGCGAAACTACATCTCGAGAGATTTCGACGTAAACGCTTACGACGAGAAGGATTACACGGCACTGCACCTGGCTGCCAAAATGGGTGATAGGATCGACGTTGCAAACGAACTGTTTCAAGCGAAAGATATCGACATCGAATGTCTCACCTTCCTGGGCTACACTCCTCTCCAAATTGCCTGCATGGAAGATAACGCCCAGATGGTAGAATTTCTGTTGGAGAAAGGGGCCGACGCGAACGTCGTCGACGCGAGAGGTTCAACGTTGTTACACACCGTCGTAACTTTTGGCGCGGTCGCCACTGCCGAAAAATTGCTTGCGTCGAAAATCGTTGACGCGAATCGCGCTGACAACAGCGGTTATACTCCTCTACAGGTGGCAATTCGTTTCGGTTTCGAGGAAATGGTAAAGTTATTGCTTTCGAACGGAGCCGACGCGAACGTCGCGGACAATAGGACTTACGCGCCGCTGATTTGCGCCGTACAGGAAGGCGGCGCGAACGTGGTGAAGTTGCTGGTTTCGAGTGGAGCCGATGCGAACGTCGTCGACAGAAAGAATCGCACGCCGCTGTTTTTGGCCGTGGAACACAATGACATCGACAGCGTACGCGAATTGCTGGCGTCGAAAACGATCGACGTGAATCGCGCCAACTCGTACGGCAGCACTCCTTTGCACGTTGCAGTTTTTTACGGGAACGTGAAAATGACGAAGTTGCTGCTCTCGAGCGGAGCCGAAACAGACCCCCTCGACGGGAAAAAGCGCACGCCGCTGCTCTGGGCCGCAAAAGAAAATCAGACCGAGATCGTCGGCGCACTGCTGGCCTCGAAAACCGTGGACGTGAACCGCGCCGGTGACGATGGCTACACCCCCTTACATTGCGCAGTTCTTTACGGCAACTTGGAAATGGTGAAGTCGCTGGTTTCGAGTGGAGCCCAAGCACACGTCGTCGACGAAGAAGATGCTACCCCATTGTTGTATGCTGCAAGAGACAATAAGATGGAGATTGTCCGCGAACTACTCGCGTCGAAAACCGTCGACGTGAATTACCCTTTCCAAGACGGTTTTGCTGCTCTACATTGGGCGGTTCTACACGATAACGCGAAAATGGTGAAGTTGCTGCTTTCGAGCGGAGCCGACGTAAATGCCAATTCCAACATCCTCACCCCACTTCACTGCCTCGCGGAAGGAAAGAATGGATTGGCCGTGGACGTTGCCGAAGAACTGTTTGCCGCGGGAAACGTCGTAGTTAATTGTAAAGATTTGGAGGGACACACTCCCCTTCATGTCGCCGTTCGGAACGGTTGTATAGAAATGGTAGAATATTTGTTGAAAAAGGGAGCCGACGCGTCTGTTGTCGACCATTGCGATAACATTCCGTTGCACATTGCTGCGTCCAGGGGTAATTATGAAATCGCAAAGATCTTGATAGAACATGGGAGTGACGTTTCGGCAAAAAATAAAGATAAAAACACACCCTTGCATTTGGCAGCTCGAGAGAATTTCTTTAACGTGGCAAAGTATTTGTTGAGAAAGGGAGCCGATTCGAACGCGGTGAATAACGAGAAAAAAACTCCCTTGGAAGTTGCCGAAACAAGATATGATGCGAATGAGGCAATCTGCGAACTACTCGAATGGAAGGATTTTATTTTAGAGCGTAAATCGTTCGAGGAGGAATACGAAAACGAGGAAACGGGAGAAGTAAAGTTGGAAATCCAAGAGCGGTTTTTATGGTTTGGGGAGGTGGTTTCCGTCGACATCTTCGTGAATAAAGAATGGATCCAGTCTGGCAAATACGGAGGGTGGGGTATTCTCGTAAAAGTGTCGAGCGATCCCGAAGAATTTAAAAGGCAACATCCCGAGTACGCAGTTGAACCATATTTTGTTCGTGGCTGCGACACGAAATTCGCTCATGAATGAATCATTCGAAGATGGTCACGGGATGGAACTTTTAGTATCGAACGATGAACATTAAAATATATTACCTGTATCATAGATATTGTTAAACAGGTGGATGTGACGTTTCCTTTTATCGTTAATAAAGTCTTTATTTCTTATTGCGAAAAATTTTAAAAAGGGTCTGTTTACGTAGTACCTCGCGGGTATATCATAGACTAAAAGAATAAAACGTTGCCACAGTAGATTGTAGTATTCGATGGAAACATCGATCGCGTCCAAAACGGATTCAGAAATGACGGGAAAAGAAAATTTTGGGCTCGATATGAGCGATGAAAACGATTTCGCGTCCAAAACGGATTCAGAAATGACGGGAAAAGAAAATTTCGGGCTCGATATGAGCGATGAAAAAGATTGTAGGGAGGCATTGTTTATTGCGACGGTGGGTAACAGACCTTCGACGATACGTCACTTGGTTTCGAACGGAATCGATGTAAACACCGTTTTTAAATATGGGGATATGACTGCTTTACATTACGCGGCGCAAGACGGTCTGATGAATGTCGCGAAATCGCTGTTTCGGTCAAAAGATGTCGTTCGCGTCAACCACATTGATTGCCGCGGCAACACTCCCCTTCATCTTGCTTGTCGAAAAGGTAGTTTGGAGATGGTAAAACTTCTACTCGAAAAGGGAGCCGACGTGTCTATCGCCGGAAGGCACGGTTATATTCCGTTACACTGGGCCGCAAGAAAAGACTTTGAAATTACAAAGGTGTTAATAGATCACAACAGCGATGTTTTGGCAAAAACGGAGAGAGGAAGAACACCTCTTCATCTTGCAGTCCGTGATAATCAATTCAAAACGATTCAGTATTTATTAAAAAATGGAGCCGATTTACACGCCTTAGATGATAACGATGACACTCCAATCGATCTTGCTGCGATTTTCAAACATGATGAGATTTTTCTTTTTTTAGATTTATACGAGTACAGAGAAAAACTTAAGACAAAATGAAAACAATTTTTTATATCAAAGTGTTAAAATAGTATTTTTAATCATTAATTGGCTTTCACCGTAGATGGTATGAATGTAACAAAAGTCTTCCTAATTGGATGTTGATCGGTGTATACGTAGAATTGAATATATAAAGACAAATGCTGGCACGCTAAAAATGCATTCACTGTCTCTTGTTGTCTAAGGCGTAGTGGATAATATAAATCAAAATAGATATCAAGCGAAGGGAAGGAGAGGTGATTCGTAGCGACACGATAGCTCGAGCCTCGGAACTGGCAATAAAAGATACTGAAATATCCCCCCTCTCTCTTCGCTCTGTCTTGCGGTAAAAAAACGAGAAGAGTGATTTTTACAAAACTAGTACGTTAGCGATGAATAAATCCAGCTCGGTTTTCGAAAATTACGGATCGTTACATTTGGCTGCAGGAGAAGGCAAGATTGATATTGTCAAGGAATGGTTAAAAGTCGTTAACGTCAATTCCGAGGATGATTGGGAAAATACTGCTCTTCATTATGCTTGCGAATATGGTCGTTTACAGATGGTCTCATTTTTACTGCAGAGGGGAGCCGATGTGTCTGCGATCGAGGAACATGGCGATACTCCATTACATGTGGCTGCAATGATGGGAAATAGCGAAATTGTAGAGTTGTTGATAAAACACGATAGTGACGTTTCGGCAAAAAATTTGAACGAAAAAACACCTTTGCACTTTGCAGTTTCGTTTGGGGATTTCGAGACAATCAAGTGTTTGGTAGAGAACGGGGCCGATTTACACGCCTTAGATAAGCATTATATTTCTCCCATCGATATAGCTGTGGTTCGCGGGCGTGCGGATCTCGTTCTTTTACTCGATTTGTATGATTTTGAAGAAAATCGTACAGTCTTTGATACCGATTATGGACATGGGGGTAAAAATAGACCAAAGTCTTGCGTTTTTTATGAAAACTTTGAGAAGAAAGCTCTTTTATTTTTATCCGTTGATTCCGCTTTCGCCACGGGTGGTAATAAAATTAGGTTGTGTTGAATATCGATTACTTGACACGTAAAAAAAGAGAGAATATATATGAATGTGAACATTGTCAGATCGAATGCATGATAAATGGTTTGATAAATTTTTGCTTATCGCGACTCGCGAAAATTATTTTCCAAGTAATGGCTGCTTCTAATTCTGGTTTCGATGTAAAATCCTCGACTGCTATTGGGGATGGATCTGTGAGCTGCACTCCATTACATCGGGCTGCGTTAGAAGATAAAACCGACGATGCAAAGAAACTGTGCGTGTCAAATTTCGTCGACGTTAACTGTGTGGATAATTGGGGAGATACTCCTCTTCACGTGGCTTGTATGTACGGTCGTTTAAAGATGGTTCGTTTCTTACTCGAAAGGGGAGCCGACGTGTCTGCCGTCGGAAGGTACGGTTTCATTCCGTTGCACTTGGCCGCGGGTATGGGTTATCGCAAAATCGTCAAGAAGTTGATAGAATGTGGGAGTTACGTTTCGGCGCGAGACTACGAAGAAGACACGCCATTACATCTGGCAGCTCAGGGGGGTCACATTGAGACCATGAAGTGTCTGTTGAAGAACGGAGCCCAACCGAAGGCGCTGAATAAAAGGAAAGAAACTCCCTTGGAAGTTGCTAAGCGTTATAGACATGATAGCTTCGTCAAAATGTTTAATCTATATGTATTCAAACTAAAACGTAAAGCCTTCGACGCTAAGTTTGAGGACGAGAAAACGGGAGAATTTAAACCAGAAATCAGAGATCGGTTGTTCCGAATCGAGGGAGTGAGTTCTCTCGGCAGCGGAGTAAATAAAGCATGGAGGGAATCGGGTGAATACGGAGGATTGTGCATAAAGGTGGGAGTGACCATGGATCCCGAAGAGTTTAAAATTCGATATCCCGAATACGCAAACGAACCGTTTTTTATTTTTCAAGATGGTGGACGCGCAGTTCTTCAATGAATGATAAAAAAAGAAGCAAAGAAATAAACTGTGTCATAAGCTTAGTCTCGAATGTTGTTCTTTAAGAGTTTTCATTTGTATCGCTACTGTCGCTATAAAGTTTTATTTTTCTGTTCAATTCGTAGTCCATTAATTTATCTAGAAATCTTTCTAAATCTTCTTTCGAACAGTCGACGGGGCTTATTCTTTTGTTGCCCGGTACCAGTACCAATGTTCCTTCGACGTTTTCAATTTCCTCGGGTTCCAGCAGACTCTCCGAGACGCAATGCAACATTTCCCCGTTCAAATCGAAATCGATGCACCAGTTAAAATTTTGCATG
>JAOCPT020593103.1:0-10365 GCA_026546935.2 Palythoa grandiflora | reverse complement strand
GCTCAGGGTGAGGCTTGATAACTAGGAAAGTTTTTGTGGTAGAAAATTGACTAAAACTTAGCGATACAGTATAAAACATAAAAATATTCTGCTCAACAAACAATGAAGGTAGTTCAACTTTATATTCAGCCGTTCAATGCATGTGTGGCGCAAGGCGTTTCATTTTTCATAAGAACAATTTTAAGAACTACATCGTTACAAAATACCGTCTGTTCTTCCTCCCCCAAACAACGGAATTGTTTTAACTTTCTCTTTCATTTACAGACGTGTCTTCCCCTATCCAAACACCTTTCTTATTTTCCGAGCATGTAAAATTGATCTGGAAAAACCTCAATCCACATACCAACCTGATAAACTGTTGGTCCCAGAAGAAGAAGTTTAGCTTGTTTTACTTAGCATATTCGTCTACAAAAACATAAACAAAAACTATTTATTTTTTATTACTTGTGTAGGCACTCGGTGTCGCCAGTTGAGTTGTCATGGTTATGGATACTGTGGTCTTACGCAGCAAGGGCAGTCAGCGTGCTTTTGTCCAACATGTGACAGCAGTGAAAGGCCCGTATGCGGAAGTGACGTCATCACGTATAGAAATGAGTGTCAAATGAGAGCACAGGCCTGTAACAGAGGAGACAACATAACGAGATTATACGATGGCCCTTGTATACGTAAGTAGAGTTATTTGAATAATGAGCCAGATAATTGCAGCTCAAAGCTATTGGTCTATAAAGACTGTTTAACGATAACAATGTCAGTCTCAGTTGCAGTGACAGTACACTGCCAGATACAGTGGCAGTAACAACATTCACAGTACAGTTACAGTACAGTGATAACAAATTAACAATACTTAGAAAGTGACAGCGATAGCGACAGTGATAGTGACAATCACGGTAACATGGATAGTAACAGTGACAGTGATAGCGACAATGACAGTTCAGTGACAGTAACAGGGACTGAGACAAGGACAGTGGCAATGACAGGGAGAGTGTTAGTGATAGTGATACTGTCAGTAACATTGACAGTTCATTGACAGTGATAGAGACAGTGATAGTGACAGTGACAGTGGCAGCGACAGTGACTGAATGGGACAGTTGCATTGGCATTGACAATGATAATCACAGTGGAAATTATGGTGACAGTAACAGTTGCAAAAGTAATGACGTTAGGAGTGAGAATGACAGTAACCGTACTGATAATTACAACGTTAATCTTTACTGTAATAAAACTGAGTTAGAGTTGTTTATTTATCTGGTAGTTAATCATTTTTATTTCCTACTCTTTCCTTTCCATACTGTTCTCTTGTTTTTCCATATCTTCTTTTATCATATTTTCCCATAATTGTAGTTTTTTAAATATATTTTAAACGTTTCGTGAAGAAATATTGTCGCTTTGATATGAAAAATCTTCTTATTTTAGTTAATCTCCACGCATGGTCTTTCAGTTTGTTTCACGCTCTGTGTAACGTTTAACATTTAATGATTTTGCAGAGAAACCCATTGATCTGGTGTTTGCATTGGGTGGTCCAGGAAGAATTGACCAAGAAACATTTAACAAACAAAAGGCTTTTATCAAGCACTTTATTGATAGTTACGGAACATCTGAAGGTGGCATCAGGATTGGAATTATCAACTATGGTGGCAACTCAATTCCTGTGCGTTTTAACATCTTCAACCGTCAGAGCATCAAGTCACTGGTCGACAGGGTGCAGAGATCGCAGCAGGGAGGCCAAATCACCAGCGCTCTTCAGATTGCTCAAAGAGATTTCTTCGGGGATCGACGGTTGATCCGACCTCACGTTACTAAAGCGTTTCTTGTCCTTCACGGCGACACTATTGGCCAGAGTACAGGATCGTTGAGTTCCGCTGCCAGTCCGCTCAAAGGAAGCCGAGTCCTTGTGATGTCTGTCTCCGCTGGTGGATTTCCAGATAAGGCAAAACAGGGAGCGTTTGCTTCTGGTGATGGTTTTGTTTTTAAATTTCAAAGACTGAGCGAAATTCCCAAGATTGTGGCGAGGGTTTATCAGTCTATGTTGAAAGGTATGGTTAAGAACAACTGTAAATTTATAGGGTTTGTCTTCTGGAAAGTTCTGGAGTTTTTTTTCCCTGAAAAGTACTTAAAAGTCCTTGATTTCTGATTTCTGTTAAAGTTCCTTGAAAATTCTTGGAAAATGAAGCAAAACTAACGCGTTTGTTTTCTTTGTTTTGTTTAGATGCTTTGTTAACGCGTTTTGTGAAATCAAATTTACGTGTCGCCTTATATATTTTTGCTTGTACAGTGATGAATAAACTAAACTATTTTTCGAATAACGTTGTCGATAATGATGGCATGTTTAGACAACCTTGTTAGAAGACACTGTCAGAGTCAAGTCACTTGAAAACGTCAGACACAATTTCCGAAAACAGTCCTTCGTAGGACTACACTAATCAGGACAATCTACAACACGATATACTGTTATGTTACTGTTATTGTTGCTGCTACTTTTACTTTTATTTACTGCTACTGTTACTGTTAACTGATACTGTTGCTCTTACTATAACTGTAACTGTAATTGTTACTCTATCCCTGAGGTTTTTCTTTCATTTATCTGTTTATTATTTACACTGACCCCATTTCTTGTCCAAATGATATTTTGTTATCATTTTTAAAACAGTTGTTGCTCTCGATAATTTACCTAGATTCCTGTGCAAATGTTAATTGCTCGTTCCACGCCCAATGCGTGTCATATGGCGACGGCAGAACAAGCTGTAAATGTGTGGAGAAATGTCCCCGGTTACAAGAACCCGTATGTGGAACGGATAAGCGGGATTATTCAAGTGTATGCGAGATGAAAGCCCGCGCATGTGCTGAGAAACGAAACGTGCAAATAATGAACTATGGCGCTTGTGGAGGTAAGATATTGATACAGGTAAGACCGGCACAAAAAAGCAAACAGCTTGTCATTTTTATTTACTATTGGCGATGAATTATAGAAGGAACACATTTCCGAAAAACTATCTTGTAACTTATTAATATATAACATAATATTTGAGTTAAACACGATTGGAACATTTAGAAAATCGTTATTGTTTAAAAATAGGGACGTTATTAGCAGAGGTGAATGGTAAGATCTCTGCTTCCAGCCACACGATATCGCGTTGAAATTTTGCCTCAGCAGAACCAATTCACTCAGATTCCAATCCTTACGAGGTCAATAGAATGAGAACAATTCATGTTTCTGTTGCAAAAAGGCGTGGATACTAACATTCCTTGTAACCATTGCCATTACATTGCCTTCTTTAGAACAACTTAGCCTGCGCATTAAAGGAGAACTGAACGCTAAAATTGACTTTTTATCGTTTGAATATTTAGGAATAGTAGAACAACTATATGAAGTTTTTTTCAAGTGTTTGCCGAGCAGTTCAGAAAAAATTAAGGTCTTGTAACAAATATACAAGATCGGCGGCTCAATATTTGATGACAGCGGTTGTATATGACGTAGGTTACGATATTCAGAGCTTTCAAAATGTGGCTGCACGACAATCAAAAAGTTGGGATGTTCCCGCTGTGCATATGTCGGTTCATTCTGGTATAGCTGAACCTCTCGGTTTTTTTTTATTGTCGTGCAACCATATTTTAAAAGCTCTGAATATCGTAACCTACGTCATATACAACCGCTGACATAAAATATTGAGCCACCAATCAAATCTTGTATATTTGTTACAAGACCTTAATTTTTTCCGAACTGCTCGGCTAACACCTTAAAAAAACTTCATATAGTTGTTCTACTATGCCTAAATATTTAAACGATAAAAAGTCAATTGGAACGTTCAGTTCTCCTGTGCATTAACACCTTTATCACCTCCAGCTTGTGGGTTAACGTCTTTGTATCACCTTCAGTTTGTGCATTAACCTCAGTATCGTCTTTAGCCTGTGCGTTAACGTCTTTGTATCACCTCAAACCTGTGCATTAACGTCTTTGTATCATCTCAAGCCTGTACATTAACGTCTTTGTATCATCTCCAGACTGTGTATTAACGTCTATTTATCATCTCCTACCTGTGTATTAACGTCATTGTATTATCTCCAGCCTGTGTATTAACGTCTTTTTATCACCTCCAGCCTGTGAAAGACCAATGGATATTGGAATTATTCTTGACACTTCCCGAAGTATTAGAAAACAACACTATGACGCCATAAAGAAATCCCTGGCCAGGCTGGTTGAGTACTTTGATGTTTCTGAGTCAGGAACCCACTTTGGTTTGCTTCACTACAATGAAAATCCAACCCTGGACTTTGACTTCCGGGACACGCGGTTTTATGACGTCACCAGGTAGGACTGCCACCGTGTCTAAGAAACAAAAGAAATAGAAGCATGATTTCTTTTGTTTAGTGCACCAAAATGGTCGCTCCTCCTTTTGTTTTTGGCGTCTCTAGGGAGTGTGTGAAAACACTCTATTTTCTTTTGTCTTTAAAACCTCCGGAGAAACAATTATCTCAAGACTGAGCATAGACAGATTGTTGTAACAAACTTGCTGACAAATATTGTGGAATCTATAATAATGTTGTCTTTGAAAAGCCCCTAACAAAAAGACTCAAATAAAGAGTGTATGTTTGTATGTAAGTATGTTCTCATTTCAGATTGAAGAATAAAATACTCAGTGTTCCTTTTGTGCCTGGACTGACGCGCACAGATCGTGCTCTGCGCATGGCAAATTCGCATTTGTTCAGCGAAAGAGGAGGTGCTCGTAAGAATACCGGAAAGCTTCTCCTTGTTCTCACAGACGGAGTAACCAACGACGGGTCTGCGCCCTACCCCACTGTGCTGGCGCCGATAAAGGTACAGCTTTAGATTATTATTATTCAAATTATTATTATTATTACGTTTATCATAAATGCGCTTTTCGGGCGGTTGACGAAATGTTTCCCAGTGTCAGTGGGTTTTTCGTTATTTAGGTAGTTTTGCTTTGACACTCCAGTAAAGTGTTAGCGTAACACGTGACTGTGAGTTGTGGCTGAGAAGATTAAAATCACAAGTTTTGCGCATGCGTCCTAATAGTAACTATGGCAACATGGGTAGCAGGCATTACCCCCTTGCATCTACCCTTAAATAAAGTGAGCTTGAGTATTAGTAACTGTTTCGGTTACAATGCTAGTTCCATGAGTATGCATGCGTAAAAACCTGTGATTTTGCTTTTTTAAAAAAACTTTTAAAGCTATTTTGTGTTTTTTTAAAGTAGCTTGCAACTGTCTTTGACAAGTGCCTAACTGTTCTCTCTAAACAAGTAGTTACAACGACATCAAACAGAACCTAAAGAAAATATTTTCAATGAAATTAAGACGTTAAGTAAATCGAAGACTTGAAAAAAACCCATCTTGATTTTTACCAAAGCACATCTTTCATTTTGCTTCATCCTGAAGGCATTCCTACGTGGTGTATTTGTGATATGTTGTTTCATGTTGGACGCATATTTTATCACATTTTGTTCTTTAGCTTTTAGAGAAATAGAACTTTGAGAGAACAATTTCAAAAAGTTGCGGTTCAGGATCATTTTCATAAAAAACATGCGCATGGAAGGCATATTGTTGTGTCATATTATATAGACACATGTGTGTTACCACAAAATACGCCACTTCACGCCACCTTGTAATATCTTTATATCATATACCAGAAAGTATGCTATGTCACGCCTCTTTGTTATGTCCTTATATTATATAGACACGTGTGTGTTATCAGAAATTATGTCATTTCACGCTGCTTTTGAATTTCCTCGATTTACTTCTCATTAAATTTGCGTTTAACTGCAGGCCAAAAATATCACAACTATTGCTATTGGTATCGGTCCCGCTGTACGCGTGAGTGAGCTGAAAGAAATTGCGTTTAACAACAATGATAACTGGTTTAAAGTGGACGACTTCGCCCAGCTGGCTTCTCGTGTTAAATCCATCTCACACCGTGTTTGCAGCCAAGGTATATGTTCTGTGCTTTTCTTCTTCTTCTTCTTCTTCTTCTCCTCCTCCTCCTCCTCCTTCGTCCTCCTCCTCCTCCTCCTCCTCCTCCCCACATTTTTAGGTGCCCCTTAACTTTCACCATTTCCCCGTACCTCATAAAAACGAACGGACCTCTATATGCAGTGCAACAAGTTCGCAGCATTTAGCGCATTTCAACATCAGTGTAGGTACTACTGCAAAACGCTTTATTCATTCCTACTCTCACACTAGCAGCTGGTGTGCCACAGGTAGTTGAGAGTCACTGACTCCCCCAGGACTGGAAAATAATCCATCGCAGGTTAGCCCGCCGTAGAAGCTGGCACTCATTTTACCGACCTCGGGAGGATGGAAAGCTGAGTCAACTTTGGCGTAAAAGAAGGTCACACAAATGTTCAACACTCGGCTGAGCCGGGGGTTGAGCCTAGGACCTTGTGGTTAGAAGGCAGAGATCTTACTACTGCACCAACCACGCCGCTGTCGAAATCTGATGTATCCAGCGTTAGCAATTGCTTCGACAAAGGGCTACGACGCCAAACTTCAGCTTTTATTAACTTCGTTTAACATCCCACAGCGATGAAAATTGCTTACAATCTTGTGTTGGTCTCGGAAAACGTTTTACTTTTACCTATATCGGTTGTATTTTTCCAACATTAAAACACTTTTCACTTTTTATTCCTTTTAGGTTTACAGCCCATTAACCTGGTATTCGCAATTAACGCTAACGGCAGATACGCTAGGAACACGTTTGTACGCATGAAAAACGTTATCACGTCAATTATTGATACGTACGGCCGTGACCGGATCAGTTACGGCCTTATTATCTACGGTAACACGGCGCAGATCAGAATCTGGTTCGGAGACAGATTTAGAAATACCGACGACTTGAAGAACTTTATCAATCGCCTTCCACGTGGCAGCATTGGCGCCGACCTTGGAAAAGCCCTACAGGTAATACGCGTTTAGTCTCACAACTATTCTCTCAGTTTTTGAGTTATACCAAACTTGAGATGAGACTACATAACTATATTTGTCTGTGTAAAACAAAGTAACAGTTCTGATTTAATGTTCTTAAATCTTCCAACAAAGGTGATACAATTATAGAGGTTATGGAAAAGGACCTTGTCGAATAGTTGTATTTCAGTTGCTTGTTAGTAGTAAAAGAATTAATATAAAGCTTGATCCAGGCACGTCTCATTTTCTTTTTTCTTTCGCTACAAAGCTCATTTCATTTCATTTTATTTTCAATATCCCATTTTACGTATTTATTGGGTGATTTTATAAGAGATTAGTTCAAGCGATTGGCTTCTCATTTTTTTAACCATAAAGGAAGCCAAGTTGTTGTTCAACGATCGAAACAAACCCAAAGGAAAGGATGTGTTAGTGGTCATTACTGATGCTAACCCAACCGGAAGTGATCTTGTGGAGAAACGCGCGTCATTCGCACTGCAAGATAAGGGAGTTAAGATAATTACCGTCGTCATGGGAACTGACGTTGATCCGAGGGAGCTACAAAAAATCACTACTTTTAAAGAAAACAGCTTAGTTGATGATTCAAAAGATAGCCCTACCCAGCTTGGAGAGAGGATTGTCAACACGGCCGCTACTCGTATGTGTTTTCTATTTTTATGGTCAAAAACTTTAATAATTGTAGGAGCAGTATTAACGAACCAAATAAGCCTTGCTTTCGGATATCATTGCAGAGTTAGTGGAAAGCCTGCCATTTTATTGTTGTTGGGATAAGTATTATATTTTTGCTCGCCTTTTAATTTTTTCAGGAAGACAAAAGAGATAATGTATTACTATCCTAGTTTATTTATGATGTATGACGTTACATCGGAAATAATTTATGAAGGTTTTCACCGTGTACAACTTTGCAATCATTTACGTTGTTATCGTTTGACTTCATAAATAATTGTTATTGTTTTCTGTATCTAAACCAGAAAATTTAGGTAAAGAATGATTGAAATTTCTATTGAAATCTTAGAAGCAGAAAGCAACGGTTTGCTATTTCCTTAGTTTCTGATAAAACTTTTTCAAACTCATTTAATAATTAAAAACATCAAACACAAGCCAGTAATTGATGACTATTTTGGTCAAGTGGATGAGTTTTGATACTCAATGAAACACCAGATGAAAACACACCGTTTTTTTATATCAAAACACACGTGTGCTTATATCAAAATTACGATAACAAAAGCAAAAATCTCTATACTGCTATCCATTAATTTACTACTATATTGATCGCTTTTACATTACTCATTCTTATTTATAGCAACATTCCCAATGCAATGAAAAATCATTCCTGACGAGAGTATTTGTCATTGCTCGTTTGCAGATGCAGCGGCGGAATATTTGGAATCTTTAAAATACAGTAAAACATTTTTTTAATTTAAAAAGTTAGAGACAAACCCTCGTCGCTTCTGTACGCACATGCCTACCTCATGCGGATGCGCCCTTCACCTCCTCTAAATGCCTCTTTAGACCGCATACGAGACCATACAACGTTCGTCCAGAATACCTCCAAAGTTTCCTCCCGATATGAATAATTACGTCGTAGATAATGACATTGCATTCCAGTTCCACTTCTCACACTTTGTCTTGTTTGCGTGTTTGTTATTTTAAAAATTATCAGGCCCGATTTAAAATCAATATCCAAAACTCACTTCGCGTTTGATCGCACATTCCAAACAAAACGGAGCTTCGCCCCTCGTGCTCAGTTTTGATACCTATTAGTTCCAAGTCAGCATATTTTAGATAATTATGTTTTAAAGATGTGTTCACCCTTAACCGCCTATCAAACTATATTCCCATGGAAAATGGTTTCGTTGAGTGGTGTGACGTTATCCCGTTATTTATATTGAGTTTTATAAAAAGGAACTGTAGCCAATCGGAGCACGTGTTATTTCGGAATTATTTTCTGAAAATATTTAAACATAGTGCAAATACCATATTGGTTAATTGTTATACTCTTGTTCACAAATACAGCTGATCCAGAGATTCCTGAAATAGACCTCGCCTTCGCAGTCTCTGCAACTTCCTTTGATGCAGCCGTCAACTACAGACAAATGAAGGCGATAATTAACTACATTATCAGACGTTATGGTCAAGTCAAGATCAGGTATAGCGTCGTGGTATTTGGTAACGATGCAAGAATCCGTTTGGGTTTTCATGATATGATGTCTGATAGCGACAGGTTGGCGGCATTCATCAGCACCCTTCCTAGGGCCGGTGGTGGACCGCGTCTGGATGCCGCATTGGAAGAATCAAGGAAGTTATTTGTTGATGGCGGAGGTTCCAGGCCTGATGCAAAGAAGGTTAATATTGTTGTGAATATTCTCGTTACTTTTATAAAGGGAGGGGGGGGGGGGGCAAATTTCCGTCGACAGCATCAAATCTTTTTAATGATAACATAGTACATACATAAACATGAACATGAACATAACTATAAACATAAACAGAATAATAATAATAATAATAATAATAATAATAATAATAATAATAATAATAACAACAACAACAACAACAACAACAATAATAATAATATTAATCAGATTATAATAAAGTGCTTTACAAGAGTATACAGGATGAACAGTTGAGGTTCTTAAATAAGTCCGTTACATACGGCTCGTATAATTTGAAATGTTAAGAAATACCATCAGCGAAACAGACAGACCACAACACAGGGATCATTATCCTACTCTTTTCGATTAGTGCGTGGGTTCTTTTAATCTCCCCGATAGAGGGTCGAGAAACGGGACCTACGGTTTAACGTCCTTACCCAAGAAGACGCGATGCAGATGTTAGAGCAAAGGCAGCACCTTCTCCTTAACTCCAACTGGTAGAGATCGCTCCTCAAAACAAATATTGTGAATTACCAAACAGTTACGGCCAGTGAAGCCACCTATATTTTAAGCATTTTCTGTTCTTTTCATCAGTATATTCCTGGAGCTTTAAATCTTAGCGTTGTAGATATGTTCATCACAAAGGGACCCCATTTAGACGGAAGTTTTGCAATTGTTTTTTACAGTATATAGGCAATACCAATAGCAAATACTAGTTGAGTGTTTTTGGATCGGTCACTTACTCACTCACTCACTCAATCACTCGACCAATCAGTCAATCAATCAATCAATCAATCAATCAATCAATCAATCAATCAATAAATAAATGTTGTAAAATCGGGTGCTGCGTCGGTGTTTCTCTAGAAACAGTTTGATTATTTTTTTAAAGTTTAACACCGTGAAGGACTACAGTCGAAAACGGACTACTCCGACGAAGGACTACAGTCCGAAACGTCAGTTTTTTATAATTGACGGTGTTAAACTTAAAGTGTATATATCGGGAAAACAGAAAATCGTCAGTTAAAAACGCTTTTGAAAGTGAAGAAGAATATCGTTTATT
>JAOCPT020593040.1:0-10366 GCA_026546935.2 Palythoa grandiflora | reverse complement strand
ATCCTGTACCAATTGAAGAACAATTCAGGTGGAGCCACCCACTAAGTGAGCACAGTAACTGAAGAACGCCAGCCAAGATACTTTAAATAAAAAGCTAGTTTTGAATTATTTCAATTACGTTTTTCTATAAATTTTTTATTGCTGATCTTTTTTTTTAGTTACAGTCGAATCTGTTGCCCGATTCTTAGTCACACCAAAAAGAACTGAGTACGTACAAGAAGGTCAAACAGTTTCTCTGAAATGGACATACGCCATTGACAGTGAAGACACCTTGGAAGGGACTATCTGGGTGTCGTACGATCCTCCTGGTTCTGGTTTAGTCGCTGATCAGTTCCGACTGGCTGTGAGACCCGCTGGTGGATCGATAGTTTACTTTCCTGATAAGCTTTATAGAGGTAGCACTAAAGGCGTCAGTCTGTACGAGGGACGTGTGACCATCAAGAATCAAGCAACTCTAGAGATCACCAATGTTACTCTGGATAATAAATACCTATGTACTGTGTCTTACAAAAAAAGTAATGGTGCAACCCATGCAGTGGTTTCAGAGGTGGTGAGAGTAATACCAACCGGTAGGTACTGCTTAACTAAGTGCTTTTAATATTAAACAATTAATATTATTTTTAATTGATAAGCATATATGCTTTAGCATTTTTGCGCAATACAAAAATAAAATAGCAGTATTCGTGATGGGTTTTTTTTTGCACTCAAACAAACTTCCGAAGAATTATTATATATAACAATCATTTCATTGAAACTAATGCTAACCATATTGAAGTCAGTAAGTGTAAAACAAAATAAAGCGTGTAAACAGTGCTCACTACTACTTTCTCAGATCCTCCACTGATAGTAAACAGCAGTTTTTCATCGCCATTGGATGTAATCGAGGGTAATGACGTCATTATTAAATGCTCAGCCATTGGTAAGCCAGCACCAAATGTCACGTGGACAAATTCAGCCAGTGGTGCAAAGCTGAACCAATCAGTATCTAGAGCCGTGCTGGTGGTCAAGAACGTAAGGAGGGACAGTAACAAAGATTACACCTGTACTGCTAACATTGGTGGAAGTTTTGTCACATCAAAGAGTTTGAAGCTTAGTGTGCTACGTAAGTGTCCTGCCAATTAATACATTTGAACTTGAAATAACAATTTTTTATTTTCTAATAAACTACTTATTTTTTAATATAATTTCTAATTTCTTTTTAAATATCTATTATTTTTTAACTAATAGATTTTACAATTGTGCATTTTTTTTCTTCCATAGACATTTTATACGTTGAACGGAAAGAAACAATGAACGAGAAATAAACAATCGGAAACCGCACCATGTTCCCGTGTTTTTCCATATATAATACATAATTATATCATAAGTTGAATAAAATTGAATATCCAGAAGTCGACAAATATAGTATACTTAAAGTTGTTCTAAAGTGAAAATCAAGTGTTTGATTTAGTTAACATATTTGAAAATATAGTGCCTGCAAAATTCAGCGATTCCTTTCGTAAATAACCATGCAGACATTACTTTTTTTGCGACTCCAGCTTCACAGGCAATTTAATTACCACCAAATAGTTGGTAAAGGCAGTTCTATTAAATTTGTGACATTTTTTATTTTTGCATTTTCATTTTTTTCATTTTCTTTTTCAGTTTTAACATTTCTTGTCTTCTATGTTACAACTAATGATTTAAAAGTCCACAGAACATAACGCACTAAAATCACTGGGTTGAAAAATAGGCCTGTGAATATACTTTAAGCTTTTTCTACTGAGTTCTATTTTTTTTATTACATGATCAAGCAAATTTGTTTAAATCAAAACCATAAGAACGCATTTATCTCTAGGAAAAAGCAAGAAAATCTGTTTTCTTTTAGACAAACCTGAAATACGGAGCAGAGTTGGATCGTGGAACTACAACAACTTAACACTTGACTGTGTAGTCACAGCTTCACCAGCTGCAACAGTTCACTGGTTTGGACCGGGAGGACGACAGATCACTACAAATTTTACCGACAATAGTAGGTTAAAAGTGACAACGACCTCTCCACGGGACTATGGACATTATATTTGTCGTGCCTCTAACAAGGTTGGAAATACAGACCAAACGTTTGAAGTCAGTCGTTGGTGTGAGTATGATTTATGACCGTAATTAAAGTATCATACCGTGAAATTAAAAAGAAATAGAATCATGCATTAGACGTTAACAAAATGTTCTGTAAGCCGCCTAATTTTACAAGGTTTGTGTAACCACGCCCTTCTAATTTTTCCTTCTAAAATTCCAATTGTGTGTCACATGCCATAGACAAGCACCACAGCCTGGGTCCCTTTATTTCTATATTAATATTAGTCACTGCTTACTCCATATATCCTGTCGATACCTAACAGAATATAATATACGTATCACCACAGGGAACACATGCCACTGAACATTATGTTCGTATACATGGAGTTCCAGGTAACTTTAAGTGACAAGAAAACTTCGTTAAGCCTAGGAAATAATACTCGATATTAGTTAAATTTTAATTGAATTTTCCGTTAACCTTTTTAAATGTAACAAGAATTATCAGTAACAAGGAAATGCTTCCTTTCAAACAAACAGTATGCATTGATTGATATGCAAACGTAACTAATGGCAAATGTGTATTTATTTAACTTTGTTGGTTTTAACAAGCGTTCTGGTAGGAATGATTTCTGCCACTCGGACTGCTAATATCGATCTGTTTTTCTTGATTATACGTCTGGGGCCTTTTCAGATACGCCCGGGTCACCACTGAGCTTAAGGATACCTGAAATGGGAAGAAATTACACATTAATTTCCTGGTCACCACCTGTTAATGATGGAGGAAGTGCAGTACTTGACTACAAGGTTAAGATTCAGCAAAACACATCTGGTGCTGTTGACATGGTTATACCAGAAATACCTGGTACAGAGAAATTGATTGACCAACTAATTCCGGGGGCAACGTACAGAGTTTGGGTGTACGCTAGGAATATCGTGGGATACAGCGAACCTATTGATATGAACTTCAGTTTGCCAAATGAAGGTAGCAAAAAAATTAACTCTATTGGCGATCTATGATTTATTTATAGTGATTTATGCTAACTTTTCTACTTACTATAGCATTTCTTGTACACTTTTTCTCGTCTTTAGTGAAACTTTCTCGATCGAGGTCAGTATAACAGCAATTCTATGTACACAAACTCAGTCGAACTCTACATGGGCACGTTTTTGTATTACCTTGACTTTCTTTGCTAAAAATGTGCGTTTCATTTAGTAACTTATCTTGATTTGTAAATACAACAGCGTTTTTTCTTACCATTTTGCAACAGAAGTTTAGTTATCTTTTACGGAAACGAGGAAAATGCATCACTACATCACGATGTCAATAAACTCTGTCTTCTCATTAAAGGGAAACAAGAGAAAAAATCAGCTGCGCCTGGAAAAGATTTGACCGCTGTTTATGGAAGCTTAATCGCCATTCTTGCTATTTTAAATATACTGCAGCTGCTCTACATCGTATGGATGTGTCGGAAAATGAAAGGTAAACAGACGTTTCTTAATTTATTAACTATGTTTTTATCACTCAAAATAAAAATAAAATGTTTAAAAGGCGGACAAAATTAAATTTGTAACTTGCACTTAGCAGTTGAAAGATTTTAAACATTTTACTCTGTAAATCTGTAGTAGTGAAACACCGCAAGTATATTTTTACTAAACTTTTATATTTTCCGCTACAGCTGTACATGTAGAAGAGGAAAAAAGGTAAGAATCAGAATAATAGTGGCTTTAAAAGGCAATTATTGAAAGAAAGTTAACAAATTTTCAGTATAAATTTATACATAGAAGAATCGCTACAAATAATTTTCTCCTTAAAAGAGGGAAAAGTCCGTCAAGTGAATGCATGTAGTTTCTGTAAACCTGAGACGAAAAGCCTTCTACACCTTCAGTTTCGGGAATGTAATTTTACACAAATATTTTGGAATGAACTGGAATCTTAATCGAGTGCAAAACTACAAACACTCATCGCTTGCCCCAAGCTAAATTGTTTTGGGATAAAAAGGATAGATCAAGATAATTCCAATGCTCTTTACCATACTTCATTACTAGGCTAATATTTCATCTATTTATATAGGTTAATAAGTGTTTTACCGAAAATAAGGGGACTGTTCAAAAACAAATTACAACACTACAAACAATGGAAAAGCAAATTGGACACGCAAACTCTTTTGACAAGAAATGGAGATCGTTATGTTGTATATATAAGTCCTCGGACTTGAACAATTACATCATTATTATTGTTGCAGGTAAGACCAGCATCTCCCCCTTCCCCTCTCCCTCTCATTCCTAATTTTTTTTTCAGAACCGGCATGAATAAACACAGCGATAACAAGATCTCAGAACAGGTAATAGTACCAAAAAATTTAGATGTAAATAATAAGTAAAATTGGTATGTCTTATAAATAAAAAAGCTGACTTTCTTGAAAATTTTGATGTTTACTTTAGTGGATCAAAGCTCCCCACGAGGCTGTACAACTTTTGACTAAAGGCAGTAATCTCCTACACTTATAAAATAACCAAATCCTGCTCATATTTCTTTTAGTTGAAGCCTTGAAGGATATACATTTTTTAATTTTATGTTTTTATTTTAACTTACTTATTTACGCAAGTGTTTTGTAATTTAGGCTTATGAGTTCAGTGCAGATACAACAGAAACTGGTTTTCCTCCATCATCAGCAAGTGATGACGACATTCCTCTACTACCAGTAAAAAGCTGGGAGATTTCACGTGACCAAGTTAGTCTGGTAAAGATCATTGGAAAGGGAGCATTTGGCCAGGTCGCTGAGGCAAATGTCAAAGATGTTCCAAACGTAAAGCGAAATGAACCCGTTGCCGTTAAAATGCTCAAACGTTGGTATAACAGATATTTTTAAAAGAGGATGATATTTGATAAAGCAATATTAGTACAGACATGGACAAAAGTAATTTTCTTTATGCAAGAACTACCAATCTTTTGACAAAGTGATAGCATGTTTATCTTTATCTTCTGTTAAAGCCGAAACGTAAAACTAAAGATTTTTAAAATTCTGTGTCTTTTACTGGGTTTTTTGTAAACATTTTAGCTAGTTTTCACAATTACATTAAAATCAATTTCAAAATTTCACCAGAGAATGCCGCAGCCACAGATAGAAAGGACCTGTTATCAGAACTTGAAGTAATGAAACGGTTGAAACCCCACAGACATGTAATAAAACTTTTGGGATGCGTAACCACGACAGGTTGGTCATATTTTCTTTTTGAAACCTGCATTGTTTTGTCTCAGGGCAGTTGTAGCTAGAGCTGCACTGATTTATAAACAGCATCAACGACAAATTACCCTTGTCATCATTGCATAATGTTTTTTGCTTTAACATTATTCTATGGTGCATACGTACTTACATCGGACATATCAAAGATATGGTATCCTGCTGGTGATCTTCTTGGTTATCTTTCATCTTAGATCCCTTGATGGTAATAATTGAGTATGTCCCGTATGGTGATCTTCTTGGTTACCTTTCATCTTAGATCCCTTGATGGTAATAATCGAGTATGTCCCGTATGGTGATCTTCTTGGTTACCTGAGGAAGAGTCGTGGATTGAAAGACACGTACTTCAACGACCCGAATATAAAACCCAAAACAACTCTTACCTCAGAGCAGCTCATTAAGTTTGCATGGCAGGTCGCTGATGGAATGAAATACCTTTCTTCTAAAAAGGTGCTACTACTACATTATAGCAAACCTCATTGTTTAGTAGTAAACACACAAGAATCAGCTGCATGTTTCCAGCAATCTACCACGAAGAGAACATTTCCTTGTTTTCGTTTTGAATGTTTACTTTTTATGGCTACTATTGTTTTGCTTTATTTCAATCATTCTTGCCTAGGTAGGTTTAACGACTAATTTTCTTTGCCAAAACAAGTAAGGATCATTCAGTGTAAATGCACAGTGTTACTGTTAGAAATTGGATATTTGCCAACTTATAACTTATCCTTCTTAATAAAGTCCATATTCCTTGTACTTAGATCATCCACCGAGACCTGGCTGCTAGGAACGTTCTTGTTGGTGAAGGCGAAACGTGTAAAGTGACAGACTTTGGTATGGCTAGAGACGTACAACAGGAGGATATCTACACCAAAACATCCAAGGTGAGTTTTAGCTTAGTACAAATTTTGGATTGGTTGCATTTATTCTAGAATTCGGTGGTCTAAAAGAATGTTTACCTGTAAGTATTAAGTGAAACTAAAAAAAGGGGAAAAAAAAACTTTCATACTGAAACTGGTAGCTTTTTAGAAAAACCATGATTGTTTTTCATTTTGATCAGACCTTGTTCAACTATTTTTAAAACATTACTACAGATATTTTTTCAAACATTTAATAGCTTTTTATAGAAAGGTTTCTTTTCTTATATACTGCTATCGTTTTTGTTGTAAAAAGTGAAAAATGATTTGTTTCAAATACAAAAGAGTTAAAGAATTTCTAAAACTTTTCTTACTTAGGGTCGACTGCCAGTCAAGTGGACATCATATGAATCGTTACTGTACGGAAAGTACACAACTCAGAGCGATGTGTAGGTATGGTTTACACATTCACTAATACAACGGCATAGTATTTTCCAAAACAAAACAATATGTTTTTGTATGTTTTGTAGGTGGAGTTACGGAGTGTTGCTGTATGAAATTTTTACAGTTGGTAGGTTTGTTTATCTTTATGGCTATTAATGATCTATACTCCTTCCATGTTGTCAATGTTGTCTGGAAGGTTTGCTTCTTTACATCTTTTCCATTAGTTTCTCTCGGATGGATGTGTCCTTTGCTATTTTGAGCTTGTGATTGAGCCTGTGGTTTAAGAATTGGCCTAACTCCCACTAGACGATTCATAGTCAGTGTCGATCGCTTGAAACCCGTGGGTCGGCACTAGGGTGAGGTTCACAATCATCATCTAAGCTCCATCATACTTTCATCTTTATTCTTTTTATAAGTCGGTTATGCTGTGCGTTTTAACTGAAACAGAGCACTTTATCATCTCTACAGGAGGATGTCCATATCCGGGAATGAAAGGTCACAGAATCGCGCAGTTGTTACAGGATGGGTACAGGATGCCTAAACCACAGCACGTTGAACAAACCCTGTAAGTGTAAGCATACACAAAGTAGGAACTGAGGTAAAGTTAAGTGGATATGCCATTTCCGAATGGCGTTTCAACGCTCACAATTTAAACAAAACCATCAGGTCGAGGCCAGGTTCTCTATAAATGTAAGCACACGAGCACTTGGTCTCGACTTCAAGGCTTTGTTTGCGAGCAATGGAGCGTAATTTAAGAAAGAATTTAATATGAGAAATATTTTTTAGACTTTTGCATCATTTTTGCAATAGTTTTGTCCTCATTCAAATTACCCTCACAAAAGAATACTAAAACTGATCGCCATTTATCAATAACGTTTATAAATAAAGTACATATGCCGGATTTTTTTTACTTATCAATTTGAGCCGATAATTAGTAACTTAAAATAAAACGCAAAATACCTTCTTCGTTTGAGTCGTTTAAATGTAACCTTTATCCCAGCACTTGGTCTTGTACAATCCCGCTCCTGAAATGGTAAGTTTTTTGCAGGTATCAAATAATGTTGGATTGTTGGCAGGAGAACCCGGATGCACGGCCAACGTTTGTATCCTTAAGGGACACCCTGAAAGGAATGGAAAAACGTCACGTGGTAAGCGGTATTTCAAAGCAAAGTTGATGTGAAGACTTGTTGCTATTAGTGGAGTTCCCGCGCGAGTGAAGCACCATTTCTAGCCAGCCAGTCCAAAAATCAACTTTGAAACTAGATACTTGCCCACGCCTACACGGCCAAAATTAAATGACCACAGGAAAAACGTCACCAATAGTTACAATTCTAGCCATAGCAAGCTATCTTACCTGGCGCCCCTGCAACTTGAAATTTGTAATATACTCTTTACAGCAATAGGTCACATGGTAACAAAACACGCTATACTGAGACGCAAAAGAATGTACTATTGACACTACTAGGAAGTGTAAAACAAAGAAAAATCACACTTTGCTTGTTAACTGTGTTTTGTCTTGGAGTCTAGCACGTTCTTTTGAGTCCCAGTACGGGGTAGCCAGAAAAAAAATGATTCCTCTTCCAATCAATTTTGAATAAAAAAATAAGAGACGTCTTACTCTTTAACAATTGGCATTTTATTCAGTAATGTATAAATTAAATTTTGGTTTATACCGTGTGCATTTTAATACAGTATTGGTGGAGATAACTGTGTTCAAATTCGAGTCAACGTTTCTGGAAATGTCGAAAATGAACAAACATACACGTTCCTTTCTCAAGACAAATATACTATTTGTTCGGAAATGCAAGTCCCACAGCAAGAATGTACTTTTCTGTCCGTGTGAGCATGCAATCGAAGGAATTTCAAATCATCCGTAGGTATCTAGGTTGCTGCTTGCTGTTACAATTGCCTCGCGAATTAGCTCTCTCAAATTAAAAGGTTGTTGATTGTGTGAAAAGTTGAATTGGATTTATTTTTGGCAACAATATCTGCAATATATTTAACTTGTCTCGCAACAATTTTTAGCTATTGCACAGTGCGTTACATTCCGCAATGGCTCGTGCAAATTATTTCGCAAAGGCGCTGCCAGGCAAGGGCAAGTTGCACGAAAATGTTCAGTCAATAAAATGCATGCTGCTCGCAGTTCCCTAGTTGACGTGCTCATACTCGACAAAAACAAGCCCCTGCTTTTATACGCTCACCAGATTCAATGACGACATAGTTAGACTTATTATTTGGACACCAGTATTTTAGCGGAAACTAAAAAATTTGATTGTTCATATTTTACTGAGTGAAATATAAAAAAAAGATACATGCTGCAAGTGCCAGATATGTGTGTGCACCCTAGATAGACAAGCGTTGTCTAAACTTAAGGGTAAAAACCGCTTATGTAATAGTGAGCAAATTAACCTCCCCATTCCCCCAAAACCCCCGCATACCCTTTCCCCATTCCCGGCACTTTTAACTTCAAGTGTGTCCCTTTGGCAAATAGAAAACGGTAAGATAACACCCCACAACTAAGTAAACTTGTGTTAAAAACGGCAAACAGATCTGCCCATTTGCGTGACCTTCTCTCCGCGAATGTTTACTCAGATTTTTATCGCTAGGAGGTTGATAAAATGAGTACCACCTTCTGCTGAGGGTTACTTGTGACGGATTAGTGTCCCATCCACCGGGATGTTATAGGCACCGTCTCTAATGGGTCAACAGGATGTAAAAGAAATGACTAACAACTGAAATATAAACACAGTGTATTAAAACTCTCCATTTCCCTTTTCAGATGTACGTAAACCTAAAAGAATACAACAGTGAGCTGTACGAGAGCCTGGATGATCATCAAAACATTGCATGATGAAATGACAATCGGTATCTACTAGCATGCGCAATATCCTGACGGAAAATCATTTTGGTTTCTGGTATAATTCTCTTGTGTTTTCGACGTAAAAGTAGCAGCAGACAAGATATACCGACCCTTTTCGTTAAGACGGAGAATGCAATCGTGTTTAAAACTATCCAATCCGGGATAGCTTCCTAAAAGGGTTTGAAAGTGATTGAAGTTTTAGTTCTCTTATTTCGATATTTTTTACCAATGAAAAATTATTTTCTCGAGTGAAGCAACAAGTACGGCCTTACTACGGGACCATGCAGGAACTGGTATATCACAATAATGTTTACAGTGTGTAATGAACAGCTAGAATTATATACTCTTCAAACACAGTTTTCCATGTTCTCCGGTATTCAGGCAATATATTCTTCAGTGTGTCTTTTAAATTTGAGTCATGGCAAATCATATAGGGTGGCAGAGGTTACAAAATAAGAATCCCGGTCAACACTTCGTTTATTATCACGCTGATATGTGATTTGAGTGCTCGTGGTATTGCTGTATTGCTTTCAACCTTTAACAATCTTCTTACGAGGCATTTTCAATATAAAGACGTAAAAAATTAACTTTCTCAGTTTCACACTCAGATAGTTTTGAACCATAAACAGAAAAAGTATTAATATTAATTTATGTTATAAAGTTTTGCAACGGGCGCATTGTGCTGTATTAAAGAGAGAAACAGTTCAGGTGTGAAAAAGCGCACAATTTGGCAAGCTATTTACAAGCTGTGATAAAAGCAAGAATAATAACTGATGTCACTCAAGTCATGCAACTCAGAACTGTTTTTGTTTTTACTCATTAAAAGGTGAAAGGTTCAAAGTTTAAATGTTTAATGTTTAATGTATAAGTTTTAAATTTTAATGTTTAAAGTTTGACCTCAGGTTTTATAC
>JAOCPT020592993.1:0-10366 GCA_026546935.2 Palythoa grandiflora | reverse complement strand
TGTAATCAATAATCTTCCTATTCAAAAACTTCTTCCAATTTCCTAACTATCCACCAATATCTTAACTATAATCCCCCTTAAAGCCCGGCAAATAAAAAAACCGCAGCTTGTTTGTAACTGTAAGCATGAATGTACATTTCCATTTGCCATGTGTTTCCAAAATGAATACCAACGTACTAAGATCGACTGGGCTACGTATGTTCTTGTATATGTTTCATGAGATCCGTACATTAGCTGCAAAAATATCACCGATGCCTCATTGACAAAGTTCCGTAACAGCAGCGGTGAAAAGCAATGAAAACAATGAACTGACCCAGATTTCAAACACAAAACATGTTTATACCAACCAATTTGTGTTTCAATTCGTTTTGCTTCGAGCTACGGCATCAGTATTTCTTACAGCCCTGGAGTTAGCTCTCCACATGTAAACGGACGCTATGTTTCAACCCTTCAAGACGAGCAATATTGGCTCATGTCCGACGAAATCCCAATTGTGGTCGGACATGATGTCCGATCAATTTCAATTTTGATCGTAAATCAATTTACAGCAACGATGAATAAAAATCTGCCGTGCGTAAAGCTGATGTTATACGAGGCAACTTTTCCGTGCAACTTGTCTTGTAACACCGGCCCCACAGTGAGACGAGCTACACGGCAAGCCGTTACAGCGCGTGACTCCCCGTGCAATCGCTAAAATCGTTGCCGAAAGTAAAATCCGGTTCTACTTTTGGCAATAATTTTAGTTACAAACTTCAGCTTCAAGTTGCAGGAGCCATTAAGCCGTGTAACAGACTCTTTGAAACTTGTCTCGCACAGGGGCGTCGAGACACTGAAGTTGCATAAAAATTTTTCTCGTGTGATATCAGCTTAAATCTTACTTTGCGTTGGGACGGTCTTATGGCCTCAATACATGGAAAGTTTTCAACACGGGCTGAGATCTCAGCTCGGGGCAGTGTTGAATTTTCTTTTGATTATATGACAAATATCAGCCTGGGCTGAGATTCAAACTTTTGGCAGGAATTTCTTGATTACGATGTATCTTCACACACAACGCATAATAATTTGAACTTTCCACTGTTCAGATTACACTGACATGGAAGCAGCATATAATAGCCGTTTCAAACCTGGCTGAAATTTTACCGCGATTATATGTAGAATTTTAGCCTGTTTTACCGAGCTAGAAATTTTAGCTCGGTAGGCCCAATTCGGGCCGGAAAGTTCGGCCCAGGCTGGAATTCAGCCCTGGCTTCATAAAATCGGAAATTAATTTTTAATACCATTTGCCAAAGAGAGCGGGTTGGAGTTTCAGTTTTCCTAAACGGTCTGAAACATGCCGTGTAATCGGGGTCTTAATAGACAAGTTCACAATTTTCAGCGTGATATTGCAAAGGGGGCAACTCCTATTCCGACCTCAGTCTATTGAAGCGGACTCTTGTCTCACCGTTCTTGTTGGCTAAATCAACCTTGCATATCCAGTGTTTAATTAACATCAGCGAAACACTAAACAAAATGTTGTTTATATTGAAAAGGACGCGCTCGCCATAGAAGTTTGCCCTTTTTGCGATTTAGCGCGGATAACTGTGAATTCGTCTATTAATTCATGGCTTTCGTAAGTCACAAAAACAAAATTTACTTGGGCAATGATTTTCTTTTTTCGAAAGGTAGAATAATGCTTTTTAAAGCGTAGCAAGATATTAATATTTGTTAACATTTTTCCAGATCGAATCATTAACAGTAAAATTTCGCTATGAATTAAAAAACAATTCACAATACAGTGCTAGTGCGGTATTCTGTTGTCGGCATGCGTCTGAAGATAAAATCGCGTTATTCCGGCATTGCTTGACGAAAATTAACCCGCCCGTTTTTTGGTGTCTACACCAAATTTTTCTTCAAACATTAGGTTTTCTGTAGAAGCTCAAGATAAGAGTGAATATTTTGTAAAATGTAACTATAATTATTTAGTTTACATATTATAAAAAGTCAAACATTACCAGACTGCACGGCTGAACCGGAGCGACGCTTTGCAGTAACGATAATATCGTGCGAAAACTACAACAATGCACATGCACTGATCGACATTTTCACGGGCTTTTCGAAACCTCAAACAAATGCTCACGAGAAAAGTAGTGCTCGGTTATTTTAAGAAATTAAAATTCAACCTTTCGTTTTTGGTGATGCCCAACCACAATATTATTTTGTCCGACCAAAATGGTATCTTATAATGACCTATGTCCTTGCAAGTGCAAAAAATTATTTGCGGCCCTGACTCACATTATAAAGTATCCCTCGGTTATTTTGTAAAGTTTAGTTTTAATATAAACTTCAATACCTTTTGGTGACTGCTTGTTCTCGCATAAAGTGAGAACTCTTCTTTGCTCAGATTTTGTTATATTTCTCAGTACCAAGATACTCAAAAAGTCGAAAGTCGATACTTTTAAATGATATAAAATTTGATGGAAAAGTGTCTAGCCATGTAAATAATACCCATGTAAGTCTCACGTGCGGCGAGAGCTCACAATTAGCAAATAGGTTTTAAAAACGAGTAGAGGAAACATACCTTGTATCGGGTCCTTTCTCGAGAATCTTGCTCTCCGTTTCCAAGGCTAGCGTTTGTTTACTTTGAAAAGAGCTCCCGGTCCATTTCTGCGATGCTTGCAAACAACGTCGACCTTGTTTTTGGGTTCGTATCTACACTCCTTTCTTGATAATTACAGCGCCTCACTGATACCGCGAAAGTCGCACTAGGCTAACAAAAGTTTCATGCGTCAAATTAACCGCTGTTAATCTGCATATTAATAAAAACCGGAGCTTTGTTTCGTGTGAGTTTGCATATTTAAGTAATGACTGTGTTCCGAATTCTTCGGAGCGCGAAATTCAAAATCATTTTTGGATCCATTTTTACTTTTTGAAAAGAGCGGTCCAATAAACCCACACTAATTTCTGGAAAAAAGAATTGTTTTAAAGTATAGGCATGGGGCAATACAGCCCACATACTGAAGGGTTTCCAGGCAGTTCCAGTGAACGATACGATCAAGTTTAATTGCTATTTTAGTTGAAAACTGCATTTTCCATACCTAAACGTAACCTGAAAACCACCAGGCTTCAGTAGAGCGAAAAAGCGGCCCTGTAAAACCTATTCCCAGACTTCTATTTTGTTCAGAGCTTAATAGAGTATACACATGGCGCTATAAGTGTAGCGTATTGAAGGGTCTTTAGCGGGTGTTTGATGAACGAAATGTGCGTATTCAAAAGTCATAAATTCGGATTTTGACACCATTTTGCTTATAATTTGCTGTAAACAAGAAGTGCAGAGACCGAATACGGATATGTAATTGTATGCAAAATCTATGCGTGACATCAAATGTCCGGCGATTCTGCCCTGTAGTATTCACTGTATGTTTGATTGTATAGTGAACTCTCTCTAAGCGCAAACCCATCTAACGTGGACACCTCTCTAAGGCGAAAACCTCTCTAAGACGGTCACCTCTCTAAGACGGACACCTCTCTAAGGCGGACACCTCTTTAAGGCGGACACCTCTCTAAGACCGGGACACCCCTCTAAGGCGGACACCTCTCTAAGGCGGACACCCCTCTAAGCGGACACCTCTCTAAGACGGACACCTCTCTAAGACGGACACCTCTCTAAGGTGGACACCTCTCTAAGGCGGACACCTCTCTAAGCGGACACCTCTCTAAGACGGACACCTCTCTAAGGCGGACACCTCTTTAAGGCGGACACCTCTCTAAGACGGACACCTTTCTAAGGTGGACACCTTTCTAAGACGGACACCTCTCTAAGACGTACACCTTGCTAAGATGGACACCTCTCTAAGACGGACACTTCTCTAGGGCGGACACCTCTCCAAGGCGGACACTTCTCTAATGTGCAAGTCAATTCCAGCCGCGAGCATCCCCCCCGGCCAAACCCCGGGCATTCGAAAAAAATTCTCAAATGTCCGGCCCTGCGGGCAATTTTTGTTGGCAAATGCCCCGCCCCTGTTCCTACTATGATGGTCAAATGCCCGGCCCCCCAGTCCATCAGACCAATATTCAAAAATAATAGTTCTCATTTTTTAATAAACGTAACTGTTTCGCCTCAATAAAAGTGCATAAAACAACGATAACTCAGAGGAAACTGTCCATCCAACCTACCACTTATATTATTATATTAACTACAATTTCCGCAGTGGAAATGATTTGAGACTTTGCTCCTAGAATGTGCAGGGATGGCGGTTTAGACACGATTTTAATCAAGGACGTTACGAGGCAAGTTTTTTGCTGTTTGCAAATGCCTGGGGGGCCGGGACACTATTAGCCGACAAATGCCCGGCACTGCGGGACTCATCTTATTTCAAATGGGGGGATGCTCGCGGCTGGAATTGACTCGCACATTAGACCGCATACGAGAGCATACAACGTTCGTCAAGGATACCGGCGCCGGCTGTCCTTTTTATAGGATGTGCTTTGTTAAACAGATTTAATTCTTCTTCCCAAGTTTTTAGCTCTCAAAACCGCCGCCTTTTCCATGGCATCGAACAAAAGTTTAAATAATCAGAATCCAGCCCGACATGAATAATTACATCGTAGATGTATGATGCATTGCATTCCAGTGACACCTCTCACACTTTGTCTTGTTTGCGTGTTTGCTATTTTAAAAATTCTCATGCCCGATTGAAAAACAATATCAAAAACTCGCACTTCGTGTTTGATCACACATTGGTGGGCTTCATAAGGTTCCAGTTCAGCACACATTGTGGTCAGTTAGACAAAAGAATCTCATTAGAATATAATTTGAATCTCATTATTTGACCTGCATCTGCCTTTGAGTTATATCCTCGTGAAACCAAGCAATTCCAAACACTTCGAAACCAATAAAGCCCTCGGGAGTTTGTTATCTTCTCAGTGTTTGGAAATAGTGAACATATGTTAGAAAACTATTTTTAGGTCAATATGTCACCCTAGTGAAATAAAGTTTATTGTACTGTATTGCATTGCATTGTATTGTATTGTATATATGTTACTGCGGACGATGGGGTGACTCAAAATGCTTCGATATGATTGTAGGCCGACAATGACTCTCTCTCTCGACGATTAAAGGGTCGATATTAGCTAGGCCGACTTGGAGTCTATTAATTCCGAACCCCTAATATGTAAGACTGGAATGTCTAACAATTTCCTATATCGCCCACTATAGATACTATTTTTCTGAAACGATTAATAGTGACTAAATTAAAAACCGAACCACAAATTCGCTGAATTATCATTGCTATTGGTAATTGACTAGTATATAGTATATATTAATGATCGGGGTATTCAGTTTACAATGAATCACAAGCGATGATGAATAGCAAATTACACAGCGCCTTAATATGTACACGCTTTTTTTAAATAAGAACCAGTAAATTTTGCGGAGCCTCATTGTTCTTAGCTTTTTGGCGATTTCAGTCTCAATTTGTTCTTATTTCTTGAGCAGTTTTTAATCATGAAAAAAAATAAAATAAAACAAGGTATTGGAAAATGAAACGCCTTGCGCCGCACATGTTATACATGGCTGCCGGAATTTAAAGGCGAAGTACCATCACATTGTTTGTTGAACTGTCCTTACAGTGGATCTTTTTATGTTTTATGCTGTATCGCTAAGTTTTAGTCAATTTTCTATCATGATCACAAAAAATTTCCTAGCTATCAAGCCTCAGCCTGAGCTTGTTCTTAAATTGTTTTTAAATTTTGGCAAATTTGGATTCGTTGTTCTTATAAAGTTGTTCTTACAAAAAAAGCGTGTAGCATGGAACTTAGCACATTCAGGACATTCACTCAGTTCACTGCAGGCAAAATACACGACAGGTAATTGTAAGTGCACAATGGCAATAACGGTGCACGTTTGTTTGTCCCTAACTTGTTAAGGCTTCCTTTGCAATTTATTTTGAACCCTTCCCTTCGCCCTTTTGTTAATGGAAAAGTAAGGCATGGTTTTAAACGTTGAACTTTTCATGTGCCCAATCTAATGCAATAGAGGTTTGACAACCGGAACAGAATTTGCTCATTTAAAAAAAATTATATTCGCCACATGAAATGTTTGACTGTTTGAAGCGGGTCTAGTTCGCGAGCTCAACAGAAATGTTCAGGACTAATGCAAAGCAATTAACATTTTGTCACTTTTCAATTAACCAGAAACTTTAACATTGGTTGTCCGACATTTTTGTCTGCAGTATTTTTAATTCGTAATGTATTCCCATCCCCTTCCACCCTCCGCCACCCCCTAGCCTAGGTCTCTAAGAACTACTTGTACAACTTGGTCAGCGGTTATCTCTTGAAGGAAAACAAAATGGCGGCGTGTACGGGGTTGGGTTGGTGTATCATAAAATAAGTGCAGATATCTCTCCAGTCATTACAATTGTAACTGCTTAGAAAAGGCTTTGCGTCTTATACCTTCATATTTTAAACAGCGGTTGGGACAATGAACTGACGTAAGTATGATGGCAGATTAAACTGTTTTTAAAAAACAGCAGCGAATTGAGCTAGCTTGGAAGTCGTGCAGGATTAAATTTCCTCAGTAAACAATCGGGCAAACGGCTTCTTGTTGTCGGCTAGATGATTAGCCAATAAATGTGAAAAAGCATGAAGTTTGATTTTTGTATTCACTTTTTGTTTGAAAAAAGAGTGAACGATATAATTTAAGTTGTCCTTTGGCGGTGCCAATATTCCTCTGCTTTCTGACACCAGGTAAAATGTCTAATTACTCTCTTTATTTTTAACAGAATCAGAGAAATGTATTCAGAGTGGGTTTCTCTGCGTCAGTCCGTTGAAGGTGATGGAACGAACAAGAGTGTTCTAAATAACTTTCCACCACCCGTCGGAATAGACGTAGCTCGCTCGGTGTTGAACAATCTCGTGCATGAAGGAGTATCTGATTATGGAATGCTTTCTACTGGTAAAGAAGTTGACTGGGCAATGGAGGTGATTTGTTTTGGCTTGACGCTGCCAATGACAGATGATAATGATGGCGAAATTATAAAGGTCTGTGTCAACATATACCTCGAATGGCTGACAATATTAAGTAATCCCAGAAAAGGAATTCCTGAGGCATTGATTATAGATTCAGACAGGTATGCTCAAAGAATGTTGCAGCATTTTCAAAATTTGTTCCATCCACGTGAAGGAGGGAGCCTTGCATTACAAGCATCATTGTGTGTTAAAGTTTTACAGGCGATACAGAGTGCCGTCACATCCCCCAACATCAACATGGCATCAGAAACTTGGGAGGCCTTGCTTCACTTTTTCCTTGTGATTAATAACAAGCTCCTGTCTCCTCCTTATTTGCCAGGCAGCCTGACAGAATATCTTGGTGACCGACTGATAAGTGTTCTGTTGGAAGTGTGGCTTCATGCCTGTAATTATTTCTTTCCCACACCATCAGAATGGAAAACTCTGCAAGAGCTATGCATGTGTTGGCGGCACCACTGTAGCATGGTTGACTACTGGAATAGGACATCATTAATTCTTACAAGGAAAGTGATTCATTATATGTATGGCGCAAATTTTCCAATGTTTCCTTTGATGAGTGGCAGGGGTGATGTCAAAGTACCAGATGGCCTTAGTGATAACACGCTCATTCAGAGTTGGTTTCGAATCCTTCATATCATTGGTAATCCAGTTGAGTTATGTAACAGAAACATCATAAGTGACACTCAGCACTTCAAAGAGTTTGCACTGACTAGTGAGGGAGTGATTAGTCCATCAACACACCCCTGTCTTGACTGCTTGCCAGATATCTTCCTTCAAGCAATGAAAGGCATAGCCGTTCTTGTTAATTCGTTCCTTGGTGTGTTTACAACTCACGAGGAACCAGTCAAACACACCCCGATTCCTGCACCCATCAAAAGCCCAAGTCCCGCATCAAGCAAAAAGAGAGAAATGAAGACATTAAGTATTGGTGCATCTTTGGCATTGAGCAGTTCATCAGGGTTGACATCAAGGGCAAAAACAATGCCGTCAAGACACAGCAGCGGAAGTGTGGTAACTGATTCTTCAGAGTCTGTAAATGCTCGTTTTAGGGCCTCGCCAGCCCTGCAGGGGTCGCCATTTGACATACCCCTCACACCTCCAACTGCTATGCCGACAGTTGACAGTCTGTTGCATCTCTTTGGTGCTTGGCTGTTTGAAGCTGCTTTGGCCAAAATTAACATGAGGGCGAGTGCTGACGACCTTAGCAAGGTTTACTCAAGCTTTTGCAAGGTTGACATTTTGATAAAAGATCAAAGGTATGGAAACTGTTGACATTTTGATGTCTCAAATCTTACTTTTTTTATACTAGCAACAAAAACAAAATACAAAAAATAATAACAGCAAGTTACCCTCCTTACAGAGACTATACTATTACACAAGGACACAAGTTCCCATTTTCCAACCAAATCTCTAGTGAGCATAGAAAATTTGTTTGACCCTCTTTCAGCCAAATGGCAGTGCAGTTGGGGCAGTGGTAAGATTTCTGCCTTCTAACCACTAGGTCCCGAGTTCAAACCCCAGCTCAGCCAATTGTTGAAAATTTGTGTGACCTTACTGGCTGTGATGATGGCTTTGCCTGCCTGCTTACAACATCTCAACTGAAAGATTTTTAAAAGTTTTAAGTCCTTGCAAAACTTTGCCTGGGTGCTGAATATAAATGCCCTTCTGCTTCAAACCTTCATAAACCCTGTGGTGATGGATTAGTGTCTCATCCATGGTGCGTCAAAGACTCTCATCTACTTTAACACTGCAGATTAACTAGAAATTAGCACCATCTCTAATGAGGCACTTAGGCTCATAAAAAAGATTTATGAATAAGACTACAATCTATCCTTCCATTGATCTTTGGGCTCAATGAAAAGCCTGCATCTATTCAATACTTCTTAAATTTTAACATAGACTCAGGTAGTTTGCTTTGTTTCACAGTACTCCAGTCACTGATAGAAGATCAAAGGATGAGGAAAGCTTTGAACCTGGTAGAGCTGAAGCCTATGGCTCCCTGTGCCGAATATTTTGTAGTCAGCATTCAGGACAAGAAATTCGCCCAGTGTACCTCTCACGATTTTACTTTGCTCTTGCAGTTGGTTTGAATTACAACAAGGTTATGTCCGCATAAAACAATAAAATATATTAAATAAATATAGGCATAGTCATAATTTTTTCGTTTCTGTTTTTAGTATTCGACGACTCCTTGGTTTGGCTTTCCTAATAATTGAACTGTCGATTGAAACGTAAAACTGATTAAAACAAAGTTTAGTTACTGTACAATCCAGTGAAACATTTTTGTTGAAAATGCTACTGTAAGACAAGTTGTTCACAAACACATATCAACTTCAGAATCTCACAGATAACCCGCACTGGTAGATTATCTGCTTCTTCTCCGATACAAGGTAAAATTGACAGATAACCCGCGGGTATAGTCCAGAAAATACGGTAATGCATGTTTTAGGCTGGGTTAATTTTTTCTAAAGATTATAAACATATAGTTCTCTCAAAAAACAATTGAAGATCAATAGTATTTCTTTAGACAAAAATCGACCATTTACAAAGTTGTTGTAGATTTTAGCCTTAATCATCTTCTTGTGAACCGTGAAGGGCTTTGAGTTACAGACTCAGAAAACACATGTATAGTACTTGTTTTAAAACCACCGGTTAGTCTAGTTGGTAAGGTGCTGGTCTGCTGTATGGGAGGCCGGGGTTTGATCCCTGGCCAAACCTACACTCAGGGTCTTAAAATAACTGAGGAGAAGGTGCTGCCTTTGCTCTAACATCTGCTAATGGTCAGACCTTTGCATCTTCTCGGATAACGACATTAAACCATAGGTCCACAGGCTACCATTTAAACCAGCCTCGCTGATACAGCTGTTAAAACATTGCAAACAAACAAACAAAGTTAAATAAACAAAACTATACTGACAGCAAACATGTACAATCTCTCACTATGATAACTTTAATATGTTCTCTTGGAAATACCAATGATTTGAGAGTCTGAGGTATGAGTTGTTCAGAAATTATTTTAAATTCCATTATTCTTTGAGTTTATCTGGTTGTGTCTTTACTAACCAGTGTTCTACTGATTCTGAATTAATTTAACATAGTGCAGCAGCAACTGCAATTGAAAATGTCTTGAATAAGCATTTAAGTTTAACATTTTTAATTGCAGCTTTTTAAATTGATGAGTCTAGTACAAAAAGGGCATGAGTGACTTGGTATGAAATTCTAAATTCTCCCACGAGTATAATAGGAATGTTGGGAGAGTTAAGAACTTCATCAAAAATCACTTACTCTTGGGTGCCAAATAATTGGGGGGGGGGGGGGGGGGGGGGGGGGGGGGGGGGGGGGGGGGGGGGGGGGGGGGGGG
>JAOCPT020592992.1:0-18316 GCA_026546935.2 Palythoa grandiflora | reverse complement strand
TATTATTATTATTATTATTATTATTATTATTATTATTATTATTATTATTATTATTATTACAATACGACAGCAACAAGCCCACACAAACAACATAAAACTTCATAGACTAACAGTTCTGTATGCAAGTCTTTCATTCGTAGGAACAAATCCCATCAGATTCTAAGGAATGCACCCTTGATGCTTGTCCTCTGCACTTTGCTTGTCTGAAGTATTTTTGTAACAAGACTGAGTTTCAGACTGCTTAGAATAATCAACATTTAAGTTTTTACATCTATTTTAATTAAAATGAGTTAAACCTTGGTGTCAACATTGAATAGAAACATTAGTTTTGCAATGTAACAGCGAGGCAATATACTGAGGCTATTTCTTCTTTTAACACTGGTCACTTTCGTTCGCCATCTTATTTTAGTGACAATATTCACCATTTCAGAAGTGAATATTGTCTCATATCTGTTCCTTCTGGACCAATTATTCCGGAATTGCTTATAGCCGACCTGGCTTAAGGTTACCGTATACCTTAAGTCAGGCCGTATTACCAATCCACCAGTTTTGAGACCAAATTTGTTAAAAAAACGTGTCTGTGTTTTTTTATATTCAATTGCAGAGAAAAGTTGTGGCGCTTTTTCGAATTTGGGTTTAGAAAAAGTTTAGAGACCGTACAAAAATTGCTCTAAAACAACATTTTTCGGAAAACAAAAAACGCAGACACGTTTTTGTTCTTCACTATATTGAAGAAGTTACTGCCTGTGCAAGTTTTAGGGGAAACGAACAAATTCCCTTTGACTTGGAACTCTTGAAAGGTGATTTTGTCGGTCGTTTTAGAGAACGCAAAAAAATCTAAAAATTCATTTTAATTCAAAAGTTTTAACGTAGTTCGAAAGCCAGCTCTGTAAGCTTTAATTTGATATATGGGTTTAGGTATCTACAGTTTAAAACAGACGCACTGTATCGTCTTGACGCAAAACACCCCAGAAGGTATACGGTAACCTTAAACTGGAGTACTCAATAGCGATACCAAAAAGATTGTTTTCAACCTAATTTGTAAACCAACCTTGTACTGAGTAGCACTCTACCGTCTCTGTACACTCGGAAAAGTAGATTTTCCGACGGGATCATCGGAATTTGTGGACTGCGTCCGTTCTCAAAATACGTATCGGGTTTCCAAAAGCGGTGAGCCATATTTGGAGGGAAATTCACGTAATCAACATGAGATGGGGGCGTAAAACACAAAGTAGTGTCTTGCCAGTATTGACGGAAGTACATATCGATTTTGAATTGCTAGTAATTAAAATAGAAGCATAAAAGATTTGTTAAGAGTTGTTTATATACACGCTTTTTTATAAGAACAACTTTATAAGAACAACGAGGCTCAAATTTGCCGAAATTTAAGAACAATTTAAGAACAAGCTCAGGCTGAGGCTTGATAACTAGGAAAAATTTTGTGGTAGAAATTTGACTAAAACTTAGCGATACAGCCGAAAACATAAAAAGATTCACTATAAAGACTGCTAAACAAACAATGAAAGTAGTTCGCCTCTAAATTCAGCCGTTAGGCGTTTCATTTTCCAATACCTTGTTTTATTTTGTATATTTTGTATTTTCTTCAATAATAAGAACAAATTATGAACAAATTAAGGCTGAAATCGCTAAAAAAAATAAGAACAATGAGCCTCGGCAAAATTTACTGGTTCTTATGTAAAAAAGTGTGTATAGACTTAGACTAGTAATCACGAATCGTACGAACTTCAAGATTCCAGGTAAATTTGTTTCTGAAATATTCTTATACTAAATAGTCATCATCTTCATTCAATACAAAGTTTCTATTATGGTTTATCAAGTGCAAGTTGCAAAACTTTGTCGCGTAAACAATAAATCAATAATTCCAGCAGTTTACATGTAATACTGGTGAATACTTCCACAAGCAAGTAATCACATTTCTTTGGCAAAAAAAATTTTTTTTTCCAATTTATTACTATTACCAATAGAGAAAAAAGTTACAATACTACAGTTTTTGTAAGTACGTAACTGTATAAGTATTGTGTCATTTTTACCATGTTAGTCTGGTCGAGAGGGCCAAGAGAAAGGACGTACATTTGGACAGACACCGTAACTGCAGCACCTAGTGAAAATTTGATAAAATGTGTGACATACCGCAGTCTCGAGAATGTTTTAGTTTTTCATAAGACCTAATTTTGCTTGACATCCATAAAAGCAAGAAACGGATACCACATTACATAAAGCCTTCCATAAACGTTAGAAAATGATAAAATTAATAACATTGATAATAATAAATAAATCAACGGGTTGGGAATATTTCAAAAGTTTCACAACCGCTGTTGTAGGTTAAGGCGCGGCAAGTTGTAGCGGGTTGGTTTCTAGTGCCGGTTGATCTAAGGAGTTGAAGCCCTGATATATATATTATAGAAAGTTGTGTTCCCAGCCTTACTGATGTAGCAGGTTGGGATTTTGCGCGGATGTTAACCGTTGACGGCGGTGTGGTTGGCGCAGTGGTAAGATCTCTGCCTTCTAACCAAAAAAGTCCCAGGTTCGACCTCCGGCTCAGCCGAGTGTTGAACATTTTTGTAACCTTCTTTTCCGCCAAAGTTGACTCAGCTTTCTATCTTCCCGAGGTCGGTAAAATGAGTACCAGCTTCTGCTGGGGGCTAACCTGCGATGGATTAGTGTCCCGTCCAGGGACAGTCAAAGACTCTCATCCGCTTAACACTACAGAGACCGGCCGATAAGCACCGGCTCCAACTGGCAACTTAGACTGGTAAATGGTTTAGCTTTAGCTTAGCTAATATCTTAAACGTCTGTGTGATGTTTAGGTATTTACGATGGCATGCAGTTTTCTTGGTTCTGTAAGAGGAAAAATGAAGAGTTCCCCAAGAACATCTGGAATCTTCCCATAGTTCAACCACAAGTTCTCAATTCTCTGATGTCCTCAAGTGGAGGTTGCTATGGTACTGGTATTGGAAAACTTACATCACGAGGGATGGTAGTACAGCTTGATGTTGATAAAATGAAAGGCGACCTGCAGTATGATATATTACTAGTAGTAACAAAGGGCACCAGAAACGCTACCGCCATTCATGGCCTGTTGGTTCGTGAAGAAATCCACATAAAACTTAGGTAGGTACTTTTTAACTTTTCTAACATTCTAACATTGGGACACAATAAACTTTGACAATTATCAACCCATGCCGAAGTGAAAACTTGTAAATAGTCTTCGAGACCAAAGGTCTAGGTATAGTTTGGAATTCTTCATTACATTTTGCCTTAGTTTTTACCTTTTGATAAGTTTTTTTTTTCTAAAAAAGAGAGTGCACAGTTTTTATTGCTCTATAAAGGTTCACAAATGGCGTTCACGACCAAAAGGTTTACCTAACAAACAAATTTTCGATAACATTACGAGACAGATTGCCCGTCGAAGAAACAACGGACAGCCAGCCAAAATTTAGAAAAAGAAATAAAAATAAAGCCGCTGTTACACGTTAAAACTTTTAGCTGAAACTTGTGTGCAACTCTGAGCGAGACCAGTTTCAGCAAGTGGTGTCACACGGTGAAACTCTTGTTTTTATCACCACTGCGATCGTTGCTACTGTTGCAAAAGTAGAAGGCGGTTCCACTTTTCGTGAAACCTGTCTCGCAACGGAAGTTCAAAAACTATTCACGAAACTATGTTACACGGTGCAACGCCTAGTGAAACTTGTTTCGCATCGTAGTTGCACACAATTTTCAGCAAGTTTCCAATTAGTGTCCGATAGCGTGAAGTTAATGAATTAAATTGTATCGGCTAAAACTGGTTTCTCTGTGTTTGGTATCTCTAAAACAAATTTAAAACATTGTCTAGTAATTTTAAATAGGGAAAAGAGCGTATGACAATCAGCTTCAAAAGTAGAACATTTTATATTCAAAGCCGCCATATTGCATACACCAACGCTTAAGTTAAAACTAATGATCGCTCTAAACTGCGACTAAAACCGCTAGGATATATGGCCTGTCAATAAAGGTAGAAACGCTGCAAAAATGGTTCCCAAATTTTTTAATTCGGTTTTGTGTTTCGTCTTTCAATAGCGCTAAATGATACCGTACCGAGAACTGAAAGTTGTGTCCTTTTTTGAATTTTTTACTTTATAAAATTTTTATCTTAAATTTTTAAATATTTAAATTAGGATAATCTTTTAATACCATATTATAATTCAAAAGCTTGGTCACCAACTTAAGAAAGAGCGACAATCTGGTTTTTTTTTAAATTTCGAGCACTGGTATATTTAGCTTAGGAGAGCCTTTTAATGGTAGCTTTTGTTTGCACGTTTTGAATCTTGTATTTTAAAGTATATCTTTTGAATTTGTTTTTATAGATGCAGCCAGAACTGCCGTTCAAGTGTTATTCCTTCGGCAAGGCTTATAATAGAAACCTACTGCAGTGGACCATTGTGTGATCGTATCAATACTTACACCTGGAGAGCACAGTACCGCAACATGAGTGCACAGAAACCAGTATGGCAGGATCTTCACGACTTGGAGAAAATGATGTTAACATATAGTAATTCACCTAATCTCGTGACTAAAGAAAATATATTTCTTGGAAACTCAAGCTATCGTATTTTTGTCACTGCTACAACTCCAAGGGCGTTCAGTTCTTCAGCAGAATTTTTTTTTGTGACCAACGCAGCACCATTCGGTGGAATCTGTCGAGCTGATGTACTTGAAGGTGAAGCTTGGGTGACTAATTTCCAATTTCACTGTACGGGTTGGAAGGATTATGATCTGCCTTTGACATATACTTTTCGTTATGAAACGAGTACTAAGATTGAAATGGTGTTTAAATCAGGATCACATTCACATGTTGAAGCCAAACTCCCCGTTGGAGACCCGCTGAACGGTTATCGTTTAACAGTTGAAATAGACATCTCGGATTCTATTGGCTCTATTACCACACGTTCAGTACAAGTTAAAGTAAGTTGAAAGTTTATTTTATAAATTAATTTGTATCATCGCTGACATACTTTTTGTGTTTCTTTATCTTTAGCAATTTTTTTTATCATTCGATGCATGTTTAGTATCATTTTATTATTAGTAACATACTTTTTAGGTATCGATTTTCCTGATGTGGAAATTACTAATATCCCAAAATAAATGTTAGGCTTTTATTTGTGGAAAATATTGAGGCCTGAAAATGAGTGGCTAACGTTAGACTTTAATTCCCGGAAGGAAAACGCAGGAAAGGTATGGTAAAAGATATGCAGGTAAAGATATGCATTACAGACATTCATACATTTTACCGTAGTCCTCTTCACGCTAAGATGATCGTATGGCTGCAGACACTGAGACAAGTCTACCGTTAAATATGATTGCATCACAATTGTGCCGGGGAAATGCAGCTTTTCCCTTGCTTGTTCACGTTTAACTTTTTTATGCCTTGTAATAGGTGATAGAGCCCGTAACTGTGTCCTCAAAGTTGGACGATTCAGTGAGTCATAAAGGTGAAATGGCGCAGTACTTAGCCAAAGGGAATATCGAGATGGCTGCACAACAGGCCACTACAGTTTTGTCTGTAGTAAACAATGCCGATAATACGCAAATGGAACTTGAAAGAAAGATTAAGGTTAGAAACAGCTACATAACTGGAGCAATACTATGTTTATAAGAAAACTCATTATAAGGGGGTTTCACTTCACTTCATAGCGCCATGTTGGTTTCCTTGAACAAAAGAATTTTGATGATTTCTTCATTAGGGCACCAGCATTGCTATTTGTCTTTGGCGTTTCTAGGGATTGCGTGAAATCAAGCAGTAGATATAAAATTACTAAAAGGATATAAAATATCTTTTGATTAGATATACTGTTTCTTCTATGTCTTTATTTGTGTGACAGGGTATTAGTTTGTGCTTTGTAGGTCCCACGGTAACTGGAGCCCTTTTACAAGCGCGACCATGTGCAATTGAGTTAGCTTTTTGGGAGTTCAAAGACAGTTTGAACTGCGATGGTAACCCCGTAGTTACATTTGCATAATCCTTGAGTTAAGAAAAGGTCTAATTTCCTTGCTTTTTACATCCCTGCACTGTAGATATTAATTAACAGTTATTCCACAAACGTGTGTTGGATAAGAGGTAGTAGAGGCGCAAACAGAACGATCGGTAACTAATATTTCATTTTATACTTAGGTAAAAGATTCTATAATCGAGCAGTGGTCCAAAGTCAATGCTACAAATCTGGTGGAGCTTATGCAAATGTCGGCAGTCATAGCCGGCGTCACAGAAAAACGGAACGAGGTGTCCTTCAAGTCGCAGGTACAGATTGCAATTTGTATTGATAATTAAAAATAATCTCGGATTTGTGAAATGAATTCCATTTGATTTATAAACTTTGTAAACTCTGAGAAATTGTGATTCAAGTTCGTAGTGATGACAATAAATCAACGTCGAAACGTTGATGCAACTATCGAGGCACATGTTAGTTACCAGGACACTTACGATTGCGAATTAAGTCGAGACATTTCGGCTTAGTAAGGCCGATGAAAATCGCTCAACGAAGGATGACATCAAACCTGAGCCCGCGAGCAACGGCGCGATTAGTATGCTTTGCCCTTCGTTTAGCCCAATTAAACGCTTTTTTTTATAAGAACCAGTAAATTTTGCCGAGGCTCATTGTTCTTAAGTTTTTGGCAATTTCAGCCTCAACTTGTTCTTAATTTGTTCTTATTTCTGTGAGCGGTTTTTAATAAAGAAAACACAAAATAAAACAGAGTATTAGAAAATGAAACGCCTTGCGCCACACATGTATTGTACGGCTGAATTTAGAGGCGAACTATCTTCACTATTTGTTGAGCAGTCGTTACAGTGGATCTTTTTATGTTTTATGCTATGTCGCTAATATAAGTTTTTAGTCAATTTTCTACCACAAAAGCTTTTCTAGCTATCAAGCCTCAGCCTGAGCTTGTTCTTAAATTGTTAGCATCGTTGTTTTTATAAAGTTGTTCTTATAAAAAAAAGCGCGTAACTTAGAAAAAAAAACATTTACAGGGATCAAGTTCTATTTCATATATTGAAGTATAACAAAATCTTTCTTGCTGTGTAAATATGCCGTAATCTAGTAAGCAGCACAGTGTAGCATTAACTGAAACTCGGCTTGCATGCGGAGTACAATTGCATCTTCAAAGTGACAAAGTCCATGCGGAAAGCATGATAGCAAGTCCAAATGACCAAGACTTTTTTTGTGTATGATTTACTCTTAGACCGAGAGAATCACGTTCAGTAGATATTAATTCACAAGTACGACGATGTGATCAAATGTCTTTCACTAACATGCAGACTTATGATTAATGCTTTCTCCAAATAAGCTTTGCAGATGTCAACACGTTTTGAAATATATGTTTGAAATACAAATTATATTCTATAAAGCAGCGTAGTTTAACTGCATAAGAACCTAGATGCACAGTTACCTAATGGTTTTTACCTTGGACGTCAATATGATATCTTTTGATTGTATATATAGTAGTTATGCAACGCTTTCTCGTGGGATACCGCGGAAAATGCCACTTGTCACTATTCTTCGTATACACACTCGCCTAAAGGCTCGTATATAAGTGACAAGTGGCATTTTCCGCGGTATCCCACGAGAAAGCGTTGCATAACTTCTAAATATTTAACGTCAACGTGGTCGGTGTAACGATAAAAGCTCTACCTTCCAGTCACAAGATCCCAGGTTTAAATCCCGGTTCTGCCTTTGCATTGAACATTTGTGTGACCTTCTCAGTTTTCCATCCTTACAAGATCGATAAAATGGGTCTAGCTTCTACTGGGGGCTAACCTTCGACGGATTAGCGTCCCGTCAAGGGGGCTGTCAAAGGCGGCATGGTTGGCGCAGTAGTAAGATCTCTGCCTTCTAACCACAAGGTCCCGGGCTCAAACCCTGGCGTGTGACCTTTTCCGCCAAAGTTAAGTCAGCTTTCCATCCTCCCGAGATTGGTAAAATGAGTACCAGCTTCTGCTGGGGGCTAACCTGCGATGGATTAGTGTCCCGTCCAGGGGGAGTCGATGACTCTCATCCGCTTAACACTATACAGAAACCGGAGATAAGCACCGGCTCCAATGGGCCACTTTGGCTCGTAAAAGGATTTAGCTTTAGCTAAAAACATACCTTTTTAAGCATTTCTACGAACTTTAGAACAATTTCAGTACATTTTTAAAGAGTACTTCGAACTTTAGAACATTTTTATTATCTTATTATTCTTTTTTCTATTCTTACAGTGCTATATAAATTTGGTATTATTATTGTTATTATTATTATTATTATTGTATAAGGGCTTTAAACCATAGGTCCAGTCTCTTGATGTTCTTTCAAGGCTAAAACAACCCACACACTTATTGAAAAGAGTAGGGTATTATGATCTGTTTGTTTTACTGTGGGGATTTCGTAATTTTTCAAGCATACCGTATTTATTTGAATATGTGCGCAGGGCACTTATTTAATTTTTGGACTTTTAGGGGGGCGCTTATTTGAGAGAGGGCGCTAATTAAATTTTTACCATTTTTTCCACAGACATTTTAAAAATCTTAAGCAAATTTATCTTCTTCAAGAATACAAAATAAATGTGTAACATGACAATACAGTCTAACGACAAACCAACCTTTATAAACAAAATTAATTACAAGAAAAAGTGATGAACATTCTTGATTTGTAGTATTTACTTAAGAATGTATTATTTTAACGCTGAAGAAAGCTATTGTAACGAAATATGATAACGAAGTTTTAAAAATAAAAGATTTTTGTGCCCACATAGACATTGAAGTCGAACCATTGAGCAACTCTAGTACATTTTTTGGGGGAAGGGGGGAGTGCTTATTCAATTTTTGGACTCTTAGGGAGGGCACTTACTTGAAGGGGGTGCTTATTCGAGAAAGGGCACTTATCCGAATAAATATGATATGTGAGCCACATAAATCAGACTATCTAAGATCCTCAACTGTTGAACCCTGCCTGAGAGCATCTAGCTCCCTAGGGATCATTGTGCTATAAAAGTATTACATTACTTTATAATTATAATTATTATTATTATTATTATTGTTATTATTACATTGACTTTTAATAACTTGCTGGAAAAGGGTTAACATGCATGTGCTTAACTTGTGATTTCATATATAACATTCTATTACATGGTTTGTTAGAAGACATTATACAGGCATGTGCTCCTTTTAGAAACTGCTAACGCTAAATTTCTCAGTAGCATCACAGAACAACTTACATTTTTACCATGGATCATATAAATTATTTTCTTGTCTTTTAATGCTCTCACAATTAATTTACTTGTAATAAATAAAGTTCTTCCACATTTTTAAATGTTACAATATTTTTCGTGACATTTTTAAATCTTTTAAATTGTTATTGCCTTTCAAACAAAAATTAAGACAGCAAACTTTGTCTACTTCTTAGCTAATAAGTAAATATTGTGGAATTGTATTATCGTATTTGCTTGTGTGTCAGTCGAGGTTCTGCGATGTGAAAATTGGCCTAAAAACTGACCTTGACTTATAAATAGGTAAAAAATAAAATGACAAACTTTTGAAAAAGTATCAATTTTCATCCCAAAAATGGGGCTCAGCTTATACACCGTATCGACGTATACATAAGCAAATACAATACTTAAAAAGCTCCACTTGTGAATGTAAAACAAAGTAAATTAATGTCTAGGAATATCATAAACGTAACAGAAATTCTATAAGTGTTTGATTGTTAGCGAGTTAATATAATACCAGCTTTGCTGATACTTCTGCTATTATTGAACATAACTTCAGAATCTTCTACTGTTTCTGGAAGTGCTTTGCCATTTGTCTCAGGCAGCCATACACTAAGGATTGCAGCTACAAAAGCAAGTACGGCAAAAACTAGCATTGGCAATGATCGGTCATATTCCCCCATAAGAACTACAAATGGAGCTAAAACTCCTCCCATTCGACTTGTAAAGGAAACCACTCCCATGCCTATATTACGAATAACTGTTGGAAAGAGTTCTGCTGAAAAAACATAAATCACAGCAAATGTAGCAGTTATAAAAAACTTTCCCGAGGCAGCTAACATACCAATAATGAATGTGTTTGTGGAATGTGTGTACCTCATACTGCACCAGCATGATGCCGCAGTTCCAATTAAGAAAATGAACAAGGATTTCTGACGACCCGACCAGGAAATGAAAAAAATGATACTAATATAGGCTGGAATTTCCATTGCCGCAGCAATTGCGAAATTTGTGTAAATGTCTCCGCTTAGGTTTTTCAGGTTCAGTGAGATTCCATAGTAAACCAGACTACAAGTAAACCAAACAAACATGAGAACAAGTGTAACTACTCGAAGTCCTCTATGTTTGAATAAATCTTTCATTTGATGCTTTGGATGTTCTTTGTCCTTTGAGTGCGCAACTAGACGAATGGGTTTGGCAGTCATAACACCATTTATGATTGCTGCATCTTTCATAATTTCCTCTGCTTCTTTAACCCTGCCTTCGCTCAGGAGCCATCGTGGCGATTCTGGAACCATGGTAAAGGTGAATACAAAGAAAGCTCCTGGCAACACAGTAACAAGAATTAATGCCCTCCAGTCACGGATATAGTAGGCAAGAAATGCAAGAATCAGCAGCTTGATGGAACCAATCATTTGTGTTAAAGTACCAGCCAAGCCTGAAATGGAATAGTTTGGAATTTCATAAGTTGTTATAAAAATCCTTCATAGGTACCTTACAAAGACCCAGCACTATTTTTGTTTTCATCTACTTTGATGTTTTAATTTCAATCATTCAGATTCTGTCACCTGTTTTGGTCTGGCATCATGTACATCTTAATCTCTGCTAAACTTTCCATCAAAATTTCTGTACTACATTTTCAAAGCTTTCCGATGATTGTCGAAAACTGTCGGATAATTCTAATGATCTCCGTAGACGTAGGCATTGGATAAATTACCGGAAGTAAAACAAAGTCATATAATACACAAATTATTAACCTCACTTGCTCAGTCTGTATGTAAAAATATCAGACCTCAGTCTTTTTTGTAGGCTGTCAAAACCTCAGTCTAATATTTTTCCACACAGACCTCAGTCAATAATCTTTCAATAGTTGATTATGTTGTGTTTTTTTATCATATTAATTTTTAATTCATAAAGACACTCATCGCGAAGTTACAACAAAACTTACCGCGTTTTGTTGGTCCAACCATTTCGGTTGCCAAAACAAACGTCACTAATATTCCTCCGCCGACAAAGATGCCAACAAGAAATCGAAAAATAAGAAATAGATAATAAGTTGGCGCGAAAGACGAAAGAAAACCCCAAAATGTCGACATTGTTATTACAATCATCCACAGTTCCTTTCGGCCATATTTGTCTGCTGCACTGCCACAAAGTGGCGCCCCAACCATCGTTCCCAGCATAAATACCGACTGGGCTAGTTCGTTCTTGTAGGATTGTCCACATACTAGATGCCACTCTGTCCCGATTGTCATTGATTCTGATGTGTAAACAGCTTTAGAACAAATCGTTCCGTTTGTGGTACATTGTTCAACTGTTGGAGAAGTCAAATCAAGACAAATCCACGTCGGTGGGGCAGCAGCAAAGACGAGAACCAGCAATTGAGCTGACAGTGGCATTACCGCCAAATTAAGAATTAAATAAAACTTTTTTTGGTAAAGGCCGAACTCGCCAATATATTTGAGAGCATTGTCAAACTCCATCACGAAAAAGTAGCGTTCTTGCGAAATTCTTGCAACGAGAAAACAATACCGTGTGGAGATTGGCACTAAGTGACATGTACAGCTTACAAAGGGAGGGGCAGGTGAAAAGCGTTTTTCTTTTCAAGTTTATATTATATCTTTTGAAAGGAACACATCAAATAAATCAAATGAAGCTTTCGCCATCAATATTTTGCCTTTAGTTTTTTATACGATTTATTTTCGAGTAAACATGCAAAGATTTTATCCAAGGATGAGTCTCATGAATATCCTCACCTCCCCCGTTGTGTAGACTTTGCAACAACGTGGCAAGTTGGATCAATTTCAAAATGTAACGCAAGCGTATAATTAAAAAAAGGCGCAGTGGTGAAATTGCCTTTAAAATGACGGATTTCGATAGTATATTGAAAAGTGTTGGTGAATTTGGCTTGTTTCAAAAGAAAATCTTTCTTTTAGTTCAACTGGCTTCAATTCCGCTCTTCTTTCAAAATTTAGTTCTTGTATTTGTTGCTGCCCAGCCGAAGTGGAGCTGCATTGGTACTCCGAATGACCTTTGCACACCAAATGGCACGATTTGTTCGAAAGCAGTCTTTTCTTCTGAGTTTACATCAATCGCTACCGAATGGAATTTAGTTTGTAGCGAGGCATATAAGAATGAACTTGTACAGTCGTTGTTTATGGCAGGAAACATGATAGGTTCTCCTTGGATTGGAGGACTTGCTGATCAATATGGCCGCAAGAAGTTATGGATGATATCAGTTGTACTTTGTTCTTTCGTGTCATTTGTGTCGGCGTTTGTCAAAAATTACAACCACTTTCTAATATTACGCTTCGTGTGCGGTGCGTTTGCTGGTGGAGGGGGTCTGGTGACCTTTGTTCTTTCCACGGAGTCAGTGGGCCCATCGTACAGAGGTAAGCTTGGAGAAACTGAACACTAGAATCTGGATGCCGTTTGGCAGTGAATTTGTAAGAATCACGAGGGCTGGACTTTTTAATTTGATCTAATCACATTTTAAACAATATTTTGAGATCATATGTACATGTAAATCAATTATTGTACAGAGGCATGGTCATTGAAACCTGAGGCCCTGTTAGAGGGGGTCTCATCTCCCGTATCCCAGTAATTCTGAAGCCAAATATTCCGTATCCCGATTATTCTGGGGCCAAATATCCTGGAAATGATTTGCAGTATCTCGCAATACAGTCTGCAAATATCCCATATCCTGGTTATTTTTTCTTAAAACATCCCGTATCCCAGTCATTTTTTGTTCAAATATCCCATATCCCAGAAACCCTGAATAGAGCCTTAATCCTCATATGTTGGTGAAGACATTTTTAAAATCATTATTTTAGGTATTGTTTTGTGTAATTAATGGCAAAACTTGTTTATTCTTGTCATTTCAGGTATGGTAGGTACACTTGCTCAAGTTTGTTTTGCTCTTGCAATTGCGGCGCTGGGAGTTGTGGCATATTACATCAGAGACTGGAGGGCTGTTGTAGTAGCAACGTCCATCCCGAGTTTGTTCAGTCTTCTTGTATTCAAGTTCATTCCAGAGTCTCCACGGTGGCTGACTGTAAAAGGAAGAATCAAGGAAGCTGAGAATATTCTTTATGAGGCTGCTAAAGAAAATGGTGTAGGGCATGTTCGCTTTTCACTCAGCAGAGCCTGTGCAAAGAGTGATGTGAAATCAACAACTAAGTATGGTATGACTGATCTGTTCACCAAGCCAAGTGTTCGCATGATCACAGTGATTATGCTGATCTCCTGGTTTGTTAACAGTTTAGTTTACTATGGTTTGTCACTAAATGTCAAGAATCTTGGAGGCAACATGTATGCAACATTCATCTTCTCTGGGCTTGTAGAGATACCATCATATTTATTAACTGTGGCATTTTTGTCTTGGTTTGGGCGTCGCAACACTTTATTTGGTTTTATGATGGGTGGTGCAGCCGCATGTTTTGCATGTATGAAGTTGCAAGGTCTGCCTGATTTCACCTTCTTTATGGCATCAGCTGCAATGGCAGGCAAGTTTTGTATTTCTGCATCGTTTGCTGTGATCTATGTGTATGCCGCAGAGTTGTACCCAACAGTTGTACGAAATATTGGAATGGGAGTGGCCACACTAGCTGCCAGGATTGGTGGAATCGTTGCACCTTTTATAGTCCTTCTGGCTGAATACGACACTACCTTGCCAATGTTGGTGTTTGCAGGTGCTGCTTTGGTCGCAGGTGTAATAGGACTCAGACTGCCAGAGACCAAGGGAAAGTCTTTACCAGAAACATTGGAAGAAGATCAAGCAACACAGACATCAAAAGGTATCAAAGCTTGAAGTAATGATTACTAGCAGTCTACAAGATTGTATTACCTTATCTGGTATAAGGTTAAAACAATAACATTACAAAGCTTATTGGTTTTGGAAAACATGTATAAATTTTTCCAAAATCAGCTGTGCTGATATAATATCATTTAATTACAGTTTATAAATGCATAAATGGTTTGAACCCATTAGAGTAGCCATGAGAAGGACTGTTGTCTGTAACCACGAGTGACTTTTTGACAGGGTTACCATGGTCCTTGAAAATCCTGGAAAGTCTTGGTATAATTTGGGGAAAAAAATTCCAGACCATGAAAAGATCATGAATTTGGGTTGTGGTCCTTGAAAATTCTGGAATGGAAAAAATACCTTTGTTAACTTAACGTATTAAAATGTTTTTGATGTGACAACATTCTAAAACAAAAACTGAGACTCTAGGAGGCTTGATTTGTGTCCAGAAACTAATCTTCTTAAGCTTGGTAATATGGTATGTGTATTGTTGAACTGATTCTTGAAAAAAATGCATAAAGCATTCAAGTTTTATTTGATAGAGAAGGTTCTAGATTGGCTTAAAAAGGTCATGAAAAGCCCTGGAATAGTCCTTGAATTTTGCATCCAGTAAACAGTGGCAACCCTGTTATGATAACCTGTGCAGAGGTCATGATTAGAGTCAAGTAAAGAATAGTTTGTCAGTCAAATACCAATAATCATGGTTTGTAATGATGGTGACTTTTGCACAGGTTGTCAAAATGGTAGTCACTATTACCACAACAGTCTTTCTCAAGTCTAACCTGCATGATAAAAAGTCACTAACTTGTAACTATATTAAAATAATAAGTAAATATAAGTTACTACTAAAAGAGGTTTTTACAACTTAGGGCATGCATAACACATGGTCTGAGTGCCATGAATCATTACAAATCTGTAATGGTTCTTCAAGAATATGTTCATTTTGAAATTAATTAAGTTTCAGCATTTTGTGCACAAATAATTTGTATAAATTTGGGTAAGTATTCAAATTTTATGTGAAAATGGTCTTTGAAACTGAATTAGATAATTACAACTATTATTATTTAATTGTAGAAATGTAGTGACTATCTGTCATATATGCTGTTAGTTGATTGACTACTCACTGTCAGTTTTTATCAGCAATTGGCAGAATAGTTTGGGCTGTCCTTTGTCATTCTATCAGCTGATAGAGCTTTCAAACTCATATTCTAATTGTTAAATATTCAAAGGGCAAATAATTATTTTTATTATAAGAATAATAAAAATTTTATTGAGAATTAATATAAGATTATATATGTTGAACATGAGAGGAGCTAGCAGCTGGACTTTATTTTTAAACATTCTTTATTTATAAATCAAATGGTATGTAACATTTTGTCATTTATAATATAGATAGAGGACCCTATACGCACTCTGATTGGTCAAAACCAATGTTTTATCAGAGTATAAAACATAGAAAAAGCTTATTTTATTGTTTTTCAGCATGTGGTTTCCTGCACTTCACTCTAGTGATTTTTGCAGCCTTCTCTTATTTTTGTTTTTCCAGTTAAAATGCATGTAGGAGTCAGGGAACCCACTTTCCTTGAATGCCATTTTGTTTCCCTTGAAAAGAGTAATAGTTGTCATGGTTTGTTTCACCAATCAGAGTGAGAATTATATCAAATCTATATTATAAGATAGGAATAGAAAATGATCCCATGCTCTGTGTTTTTTATAGAACCACACGTGAATTTTGAATTTCACCAAAGAAGTGCTGAGAGATACATCTTGACATCTTGAGTAAATTAAAAATTCACATGTGATTCTATAACTGTACAGCACAAACAGAACTAATTCTCTATTTCTTTTATAAAATACACTCTCTGTAAACTGCCCAAAGGAAGTAATAAAACCACAATATTGTTTTTATCAGAAATTAAAACAATGCTGCACAGCCAACGAGAGATTGCATAATGTATCACGAATGTATTCTGCACTATATTGTATATGCACATTGCACAAATGGCGAAGCAAATAAAATAAAATAAAATAATTTATGCCTGATTTATTTTATTTAAATCATAAATTTACAGCACACGTTCACTTCTGAGTATTTCAAAACTTCACTGTATGTAACTTATTGCTGGGTTCTTTCTTCGTTGTAGTAAAAGAATTTCAAACAGAGAATTTTAGGTTGTTGCAGAAAATTCTTTTTGGAGGTATTACTTTTTTCAGATCATTCAAACATCAGTGCACCTAACATGGATTATTTCGAAAATGACAGAAAAATTATTCCGTCTCATCAGTGGGTTTGGGGAGGTGGTTATTTTATAGTAGTGATACATGAAAGATATTAGAAACCGTTCCCCTTTTCTTATTTTTCAGTAACGAGGAAAGGGAAGCTGGATTAAGGGTTTTGCTCAAAGGCATGTTTCACAGATAGGACAAGGTGCTAAGGCCAGTCCATGTACGAGTTCTTTAAAAGTTTTACCGTACTACTCTATGTAGATTCTAGTGTTCAACTGAGAATTTTTGTAGTCCATGAATGTGATGAAGCACCCATTGCACAGAGGCGATACTTTATGTAATGGAAAGGAAGCAGTTGCCTGTTGTTCCCGGCCAATATGAAATATTTTATTGCTTGACGGCTCAGAGTTCAGGGTTCGATTCCATACTGGCCCACGGGCTTAAGGCCAGTGAGATTTGTGTCGGACCACTCAATTTTGCTAGCCACAGGCCTGCAGGCCACTGAAATAATTTCTAGTTTAAGATTTTTCTCAGCTCATGTTACTGATAATAAGCTAAGCATGCTTAATCCTTGTAGGAGCCAAAGTGGCCCATTGGAGCCAGTGATTATCTCTGGTTTCTGTAGTGTTAAGCGGATGAGCGTCATTGACTCCCCCTGGACAAATGGAATCTGACTGCATGTTTAAACTTGGTTTGAGTGTCTTTTATAAATAACATTTCATCACATTTTTAAAGTATTGAAAAAATGTAAGAACAAATGGGACTGCTTAGTCTATGTAATGTTATTATTAAAGACATCAAACCAAGTTTAAACACGTAGTCGGATTCCATTCGCGCTAAACTTTTTATTAAATAACTGTGACTTTTCCTTGGGTCTTTTGACCCTCGGGAATATTTTAATTGACCTATCTATTGTTATCTTTCAGTATATATATACCATTTCTCTATATCTTTTTTTGACTTGATAATGGCGTCAGCTAAAGTCGAAACGTCGTTACGTTGATTTTTAAATTTTGATATTTTATCAAACTAGTATTTTATGGATTTTAAGAACTTATGGCGTTAAATTTCTCCTTATACAAATAATTTTCTGACGGAGAAAACACCCGCTGATTCTTGACTAAAATAATTCTCAAGAGCTGTGGACTATTTAAACAATTCGCACGATGTCGAGGCGTAGTCAACAGTTTTATATGGCGGCAATTTTGAAAGGTGACGGCCTTTTGATTTGCAAATTAATTCTTCCTCCCTGAAATGCACGTTGAGCCGACGTTACTTTGAATCCATCTTACTGAGCTAGTATCTTTTCTGTTTTCTGCCTCTTGTTGCATACTACGCTTGTTCTGCTTTCAAACTTGCATTGGAACCCGAAAGAAATTTCAGCTGGTCAAGTGGTTTACCTTTAATTTGTATTATTATAATGATTTGATTACTGACATCCTTGACTGTCATTTAGCCGGCCCAGATATATGAGTAAATGAGCCCCCCCCCCCCCCCGAAAACACACCACACTTAAGTTTGAGTAAATACGGTAAAAATATTACACTGCATGTGGTGCCATGAATCTGGTATCTTCAGGCTGTTGTATAATGTTATTTTCATTACATGGATAAACTTGAGAGCCAACAAAGTAATAAATGTGTTTCTAAGAAGAATAAATAGCATTAACTTGCAAACAGCTCCAAATGAATGCGTTCGGAGAAATCGAACGTTTGATTGTTATACAATCAGAATTGTATCAAACTAGTTAAGTTTTTATTTATGCAGGGAATGGTTGTTTAATTTTCCGAGCAAGAGGTGTGAATCAAATTTATTTTACTAAAGAAAGGACAACCAGAAGAAAAACTCGCAGAATTGAATTAAGACCTTTCACACACATCTGCATATTTTTCAAAAAGGTGGTTTTTCCTCCCATTTTCTAAGAAAATCTGCGCCCGAACGTTGCATTCTCGAATTGGTTTTCCTATACATACATACATACATACACTTTATTTCCGCTCGAATTATTAGAGTAGCTCTATTGAGCTAATATCTTCGAGAAAGAAA
>JAOCPT020592951.1:0-10366 GCA_026546935.2 Palythoa grandiflora | reverse complement strand
TCTGTAAGCACAAATTATACCTGCGAGAAATAGCAAAAACCATCCTTGCTGGAATCGAAGAAACAAACTTTTATTTTGAATTTCGCCAATTTTCTCGTAACGTTTCAGTTTAATAACCGTGATGGTGGATAATTAACCGTTAGCCGTGAAAATGCGAATTTTTTAACCGTTAGCCGTGAAAGCGTTCCCCCCATTGAGACCCTCTATTAATACATCAGTATCATAGCTGACAGAATTCAATACAATTTATAACTTAACAATACTGTACGTAATTCATTTTAATTTCCATTTCACGAGTAGGGCCTAAACCCATGCGGTCCTGACACTGATGCAGGCGAACCAGTTTTATGATTCATCTCAGCATTTACGCTATAAAGCAATAAATTTACGATAAAGATAGATACACACTATATGTTGAAATAAAGCGACTTATTATATAGCAGGCTCGCTGAGCGGGCAAGATGAAGCGAATTCTGTGTTTTGATTGGTTACACGAGCGGGCAAGATAGGCTCGGGATTCCCGGTATTATTGGGATCGCCCGCTCGGTATTTCCCGTTTTTGTTGTTTTTGTATTTTAATAAACAATTATTGGACGAGCTTGAGCAAAATATCATGATTTGTCAGTGGCGAGCAGACTAATTATTCGGCTTCGGCAAATAACTAAATTGCGAGACACTGACAAATCACGATATTTTGCGATTACCAAGTCCAATGATTGTTTTATCATTCAATCACTGAATTTGCTTTTTCTACTTTTTTTTAGAAAGCGACAAGCGGTAAAGTGCACGTTGCCTTGTAGCCACAGTCGGTTTTCTTCAGTTATCAATAAGAAAATTTATTGTGTCGACACAGCGTATGAGCAGTGTCATATTTGCAGCTTAAATCCGCAAGACGGTAATGCGCTCTATATTTTCGCTTGCAAACGACTGAAACAAATGATAAAAAGAAGTGGCGGTGGCCTAACTTCGCACTGGAACCATTTCGGTAGAAAAAATACTAGTGATTGAAAGTATCACTTGCAGTGTCAGTGTGCTTGCGCGAAAAAAGCCACATCGAAAATAACCAGCCAATCAGAATCACGATAACAATCGATGAGATCACATTCAAAACATGATAAATAAAAGGCCGCTATGAAACACTGAAAGAAACTGGATTCGTCTCATGTAATGCTGCACTGACCAAACGTTCTTGCAATCCGCAAGCTAAACCAAATAAGTATAAATTGTTGTAATTGACCAACTCGATATATTAAAATTCTTACCTGAGTGCGAGGCTTTGGCCGAATGAGACAAAACACTAAATTATTCATCCCTCGATGCCATTGGGATTTCTTTGGTTTTATTCCTCCAGCCTCGGACTCAAGTTTGAATTATAATATGTCGAAATTTGTCTGTTCCAGAATACAAAATATAACTCCGTAGAATATTCCAGAATACCACTGAAAAATTTAAGAACTAATGGTCGCGTCTAGAATTTTGTAGAACTTGATCCGCACGTATATATATATTTTTAAAAATAGTAAGCCATGAGTCTATTAAGTCACGATGACCTAATAATGACGTAATATATAAAAATGTTGTTTTAATTCAAAATTATAATGTATGTTGTTCATGAATCTTGGTAGTTTATTATTTAACACTAAGAAAACTATTTTGTGTCTTGCACACACAAAGTTAACTCCTATGTGCGTGGCTAAGAATGACGTCAACATCAATTTTCAACGCTCTAATGGGATTTTTGTGGATACCAAAATATACATCCACATGTAATGCATATTACAATTAAGTATACCATCTAGGTTTGACAATTAAGAAATTTCAAACCAAAATAGTTTTGATTTGTAGTCACGCCAAAATGGCGTAAGTTTCAATTTTTGCGCAATAATGGACCCTTTATTGATTTTATTCAACACTTTTTGGTTTACAAAAGAACACTAAATTGACATAAATAACATAGTTCCTTAAAAATATTGTTAATAAACCGATTATAACAGCAAATCTAAATATTAAAAGACTTGATGCAACCAAAATGGCTACTAAAAGTCACATTACTGAATTCCCAGATATATTTTAGAAAAAGTCACCAAATTTGTGCACCATAATTTAAATTGCCTAACAAGTATGGCCGTACTACGGGACGATGAACTGTTATATCAAAATAATGTTTACAGTGTTTAATGGACAGGCTTAAAAATTACTCTTCAAACACAGTTTTCCGCAGGTTCTCCGGTCTTCGGGCAATATATTTTTCAGCGTGTCTTTTAAATTTGTGTCATGGCAAATAATGTGGGGTGGATTTCCCCAAAGATATGGATTGACCGGAATTTTTCGGCCTCTTATCAGCGGCTATCTTTTTTCGTGTGAAGACAAATATCCAAGGGAAAAGAGTAACTTTTGCCCTGGAATGCAGGCGCTCGGCGGACAAACACACATTGTGACAACATATATAATAGTAATATAACAATATATCAAAATTCAGCGGCGTAGTTCGTGCATAACATTGTTTGGACTTGATTTCTCTCTGAAATTTGTGTTGTACGGTACAATCAAGAATTGCTCGTAGAATCCCTCAAGAATCAAAAATAAAATTTAACACAGTCGGTCAATAGAAATTTCTGCTTATTACCACTGTGCAAACATTTATGACGATCTGAAGCGAACTGACGGAGCTTTAGTTCTTTTAGTCGCCTTCGGCTATGCATATTAATCTTGAATATCGTGAATACCAATGTCACGATTCACTCTAAAATTGCTCGCAAATTCTCTGAAAATCCTGAAATAAAAAATCTAACTCCATCAATGATGCATGGGGAATATCCCTTAGGTTCGTCGTCGGAAGTTTTATTGCGATCTGATGCGAACTGACGGAGCCTTAGGGTTTTTTCAATAAACGTCACCCATCAACAACAACAACAACGGCATTAGCAGCGTTTGGGGACCAGTTCCTGGTCCAAAAATGACATTAGATAAAAATCGAGGTGTTCCCCAGCATCAGTGTGAATAGGGTTAAAAACCGAAAGAATATGTTACGCCGAACGAGGTAAGTTAGGCTAACTTGAATAAAGACAAAAGATAAGATAAACGAATATGGCCTCCAGTTACGAAAGGGGTCTATAATAGCTAGGCCTCTAACATCTGCTGCTAATTTAAACGGATGGACCAACTGCGGCCTGTCTGGTAAAGTGTCTTGCTCAAGCACACAATACAGTGGTCTGGCCGGAATTCAAACTTGCAGACTTAAATGGTGGGTCAGACATGCTAACCAGTAGCAGCAGCAACAGCAGCATCAGCAGCAGCATTAGCAGTAGTAGTGCTGGTCCTAGTGGTAGTAGAAGCAGTGGTAGTACCAAAAATAGTGATGGTAGTGGTAATAGCATTAACAGAAGTAATTGCAGTCATACAAGGTGCTAACCAGGTGCTAACCGAACTTTACCGAAACTACCCCTGACGTTGAATGTCTTCGTTTACATTGGATGTCCAATCCTAATTGTTTTATTTTGCGCTTGCTGGATGTCGCTGAGCCAATAACCTTGGGTTTTCTCAGGTAACAAAACGAAAAAGCTTCGATACTTTTTAAGTAAGCTTTTCCTGGCTTCAAGTACTGTATTTTCTCACGAAACTCTACTAATTGAACCACCGGAAAATATTAATTTCAATCAGCAACGCAGTTGCAGTAAAGAATGCCCTTCGTCAGTCTAAGTTGCAACGCATCCTAACTTGGGGTCGAGGCTCGCAATAAAGCCCTCAACACCAACCCCCATCACTCTGGAAAGCAATAACGGAGTGGGTCATTAACAAGACACTCTTGCATTCCTTCTTGTTCATCTCCTTCGATTTAATCATTTTTGCAAGCTACGATCGTGTCGTCTCCGCGTCGAGTTGAAGGCAAACGCAAAGTTCTGGACACCATCTAGCTGGGAGCAAGAGTAGAACCATCGCTGAAAAATAAATAAAAGAATTGTTAAAACCATTTTTAAATACTCAAGAAACTGTTTGCTTTTTATCGTAACATTCAACGTACAAACAGTAAAATAACAAACAGCACTGTGTACACAGTCGTACAACGATGGAATTGAAAACTACAAATTATCTCTTCTTAGTTATCAGCAATCCTCTGCAAATTTCACTGACTAAATCCATTTTCCCTTCAAAATATGACTGTTCTTAGCTAAGCTTTCCTGTATAATCAGTCCCGTTGTGATACAATCTTTGCGGTTATTAAAATATATTTCAAGTTTCTCTTTCGCAATTACTTAAATTACGTCTATAATCGCAAAATCGTATCATAACGTCATCGTTCATAACCGCAATAATTGTTCAACTTCAAGTAGCATAAATGGATCCAGTATAATTAACCAGCTCCCAACAGATGTGGCTTCATAGCTCAGTTGGTTGGAGGCACTGCACCGGCATCGAAGAGGTCACGGGTTCCAATCCCATTGGCTGGGAATAGATTGTGAAGTTTGTGCTCCCTACTGGAGCTTATTTCGGAAACATGCCAGCAGAGATACTTTCTCTTCGGTGAAATACACCACTTCAGCGAACCGCAACCTCGGTTCCAGGTTGTGGACTGGGTGCCAAACTCGGGCTGAAAGCAAAAGTTTCATGCGATTCGCACAGGTCTTGAGATTGAAACTTTGATTGTATTGTCTTATTTCGTCGATATTTGCTGATTGTTTAAGAATCGCACGAGAACTGTTTGTTGTTGTGACTTCGCAGTGGTTTTTCACCCCGAGTTTGGCGCCCAGTCCCCAACATGGAAGCGAGACCGCGGTCCGTAGGCGTATTAAGGTGGTGTATACATGAGTGCTATGCTATACACACATATACAACAAAAAGCTCGCAAATTTAAAAAAATCTTACTTCTGATAACCAAGTCTTGAGACAATTTCGCGCACACTGGAAATAAGTCTCTCGTTCTCCTGTGGCGAATCAAGAATCACCGAGTAGAGCTTCGTCATATAATTGTCTATACTTTCCTCAGTCGGCACTTCGTTCGTGCCGGGCAGCGGTAAATTTGAAAATCCGTGCGTAAGAGTTTGTCGTAAGCCGTCCAGATGTTGTTGTAGCACAACGTTTGTGTTTCTCTGCTGGGTTGTCTCCATTTCTACTTTTTCAATGGCTTGTTTCATGCTCTCGATGTGTTTGGCAAGAATGCCGTTCTGTTCTTCGTACTCTGTAGCCGATTTTCGTAACTGTCGCAATTCATCTTCGCGTACTGAAATATAGAAAAAAAGAGGGTCATTGATATATATTTGTACATAGACTTAGGCCGAGCAGTACTGTTGTTTCATATATTCTCAATTTGTTATTAATCAGTTGATCTGAGCCTCATATGAGGTGAAACACACTACAATAGTATTAGGCCGCACTTGCATTTCAGAAAAAATGGGCCCGAGAATCCCGCTCACGCATTAATCAACTAATTGTGAAGCTGCTACGTTGCCAGCGTGGTGGTCCCTGATGGTGTAGTGGTTAGCACTTCTAACTAGAATACAGGGAGACGTGGGTTCGATTCCCACTCAGGGCATATACCAACTTTTTCTGACAACTGTTTATTCTTTGTTTCATACTAATGAACAACATACATTGCTAGAGCCGAGAGATTTTACCCCAACCACGTTGCGAACGGTTTTTCCGTAGGCACCGTAATTCATATTGATATCAACATTCAATTCTTACTAATATCAAATTCATATTTTAATCCTCACATCTTGCAAGATTATAATAAACATGTACAATTTCTATAGAAAGTCTGAAACGATTCTGTACCTTTATTGTGTGTTAGGAACTCCTCGGTAAATATGGGAATATTAAAGCCTGGGAAATCTTCGTCTTCATCGTTCTCAATGTGTTTTTCGCTTATCGTCTGAAGATGTTTGCGTCCAAATATGTGCTCTCTCTTGTTGTGGAGCGAGTTAAAATACTGGTTACAGGGTTTACAGTAGAGATCGTCTTCCTCGCCCAGCTTGCGACATGTCATATGAAACAAACAATTAGAAATGACTAAATAAAGATACGAATATATGAAGCATTGATCAAAATTGAAAATTTAAAAAAAACGTTACACGTATAACAATTTTTCTGCAAAACTTTACGTTTCGGCCGCACTTGTGGTGGCCTTCATCAGAATAAAAAGAAATTGTTTTTAATAATCCACATCACCGAATCCTTTTTAATGAAGCGGAAGTTTTAGTTAAGACTGAAAAATATATCCCAAGAATTATAAAAGAAGCGGTAGAGATACAAAAACATAAGAATAATTCCGATGGAGATGACTCTTCTAAATTAAGTCCCACATGGATCAAGTTATTTAAAGACACAAAGAATTTTTACACCTTTGTTCTTACAATCTTATTCATTATTATGCATATCACTGTACATATATCTATCTTTATTCTTATTCTTTTACTGCTATGTAATATTTGAAATAAACTATCTATCTATCTTTATTCTGATGAAGGCCACCACAAGTGCAGCCGAAACGTAAAGTTTTACAGAAAAATTTTTGTACGCGTAAACCGTAATTTTTTTACAAATTTTTAATTTTAATTGACATGACACGTAAAAGCCTCAAAGATATTATGAAGCATTGATGAGTGCACCTTTAAAGAGCTCTCGACTGCTCTCTGCTCCTCCAATGGTCAAACGTGCCTGATGCTAGGTAAAAGGTAAGCTCTAGTTTAGCTATCGTCACACCGAACTCGTGTTGATGTATAAATTGATGTCCCAATTAAGTGTACTCTCTTTCGCAGCCGTTGTTGTGTCGGGCTTCCTGTGTCCCGCCCCCACTAACGGCTGCTTATATCCGAGCACAACATTCTTTTCCCTGGTTTGACCAATCACAGCCTTATTACAGGAATGCAAAACTTTTTCGCGATACATGATGCAACGGCCGCGAAGGAGACTATGGGAAAGTTTGTGTGCGAAAAATTCAACATGCAGAATCTCTTAACAACTATCACAGGCAAGCATTAACTCAAGCAAATGAGCTGTGTTAAAAGAATCTTGCTTTTGTAAGATGCTTATAAATTAAAGAATAGCTAGGATCAAGAATTTTATAGTCGGTTGTCATTGTACGGCATTTGACTTTTGCTCTGTTATTTTGCCAAAGTCAACAATCCAGGAAATATGGAGGATTTAAAATGTGGCTCAAAAATTATATCCAAATCAATTAAATGTCTAAAAGCGGTAAAGTGTTCAGTTTCTAGTCGTAAGACGCTATCGATCTGTATCTTCCCAGCGAACTGTCAGTTATTTTTTTATAACCTCACAGATGATTTGACCGCTATACATCAAATGTGAAGTATGTATACCAATCTAAAATCTTATTTAATCTTTTGAGTCTTGCGAGTTTCTCGGTTACTATCAAAACTGATTTTTAATACTTTCTTTAAAACAGCAACACTTTTTTTAGTGTTTCGAGTTTGAACTCAGAGCACGATTGCATCGAAAAAACCACTGTCTGATAGTGAATAGATCTTTGAAAACATCAATTCAGAGTTAAATTGCTAAGTTTTGGAAGATTGTTAACTGTTTTCCAAAAGATTTTTATCCTTAGACTGCCACCAGAATTTCTTTGAAACAAATTACATATAAAAGTTTATTGAAGCTATAACAGTCTTTTCTCGGCGCTTAATCTCCATAACATTATGCGCTACAAACACTGCATTTTCAAGACTGTTTTGACAAATTATTCGTTTCGCGACAATGCCGCCTTAAAAAGCTTTACAGTGATTGGTTTATCAGATGTTTGAAAACCAGTGGGAAAGGAATGTTGCGCTCGGGTAAGCAGCCGTTAGTGGGGGAGGGACACAGGAAGCCCGACACAAAGACGGCTGCGAAGGAGAGTAAATTACGTGCTGTGCCAAATGATAGCACGGTCAATCTGACCGTGCGGAGCGGGGATAGCACGGCTCAATTCATACATCGGGCCAAACTGTCGCTGTCAACTGCGAAATTATTTTAGATAAGTAGTATAAATTTAAAACGGCACAAAACAACACTTAATGGCACGCAGAGTGATTTTGATGCGGTGTTGATGCGACGTGGCGCGGTGAGGCAGTGCTATCACCGCGCCATATTAAATTGAGATTGGGGCAAGGATAGCACGACGTATAAACTGGGCTTAAGCTACCTCTCGTCGAATCACGTTTTGTGTTTCACATTACGGCACAAACGTTGCACTGAATATTCGGCTATATATTCGAATATAACTTTTCAGATCTTAAAAATCACGAGCGCCACAGAAAACTCACCTCAATTCCACTGCTTCCGTTTATGGTCGAGTTTACAGATTCTGAGTTCTCGATACCTATAGTGAGATGAAATCACAACTACTCCAGTTAACATGAGGGGTAAGGGGGACTCCAGTTAACATGAGGGGTAAGGGGGACTCCAGTTAACATGAGGGGTAAGGGGGAAAAGGGGTCTTGACACGATTCAAGATTTTCTCAAAATGAGACTAACGTTGCATGGATTTTAATTTTTGCGCTTCACGATTCACGAGAAAATTTGTTGTACATAGACATGCTACGACTGCCAAAAAAATACAGTGAATGATCTTTGGCTCATTTTCATTTTGATATCTTGAAAACGACCCTCCACTGTAACCCTATGTAAATGCAACGACTATTTTTGACTGTCTTCGTGAAGTTTTAAAACAACATCTTTCTCTGACCGAATCACGAGGAAAGAGAATAATGTTTCACGATTAACGATCTTTAATTTTTCTAGTTCACGGCTCACAGCCGCGCTCTTGAGTCACGGATCACAGATTTTTATACGATTCACGAGTAATAAAAAAAGAAACGTCACGGTTTCACGAAGAAACCCCTTACGCCTCTGAGTTAACTGTTGCCTTAAATATGATTTTTTCGTGCAAACCAAAGAAACCCCATTGTCGCATAAACTAGCCAAACCGTACTTACCGATTTCTAAATATAAATAGAGTTTCAGGGTTAGTGCTGCTCTGCGAGTACGAAATTTCAGGAGTAATCAAGGAGTATTCAAGGAGTAGAATGGATGTTTTCAAGGAGTGCTCTTCACTATCTTTAATTCGTTTGAAGGATTCTAAAGCAGTTGTTATCTAAGAGTGTTATAAATGATTTACCAGGCACAGACAGATACATTAGCTGGTTGAATACCCAAGCAAAGAAAATACATTCAATAATATAACTTCTTTCCAACAATTTGCAATGATTTCCTGACAGTAAGAAAATTCAAGGACTTGAAGGAGTTTTCAAGGAGTTTTAGCAGAAATTCATATTTTCAAGGGCTTTTCAAGCGCGCTTGAAAACTGAAACTAAATTCCAGGAGTATTCAAGGAGTTCAAGGAGTAGCACGAACCCTAAGTTTGCTTACTTTTTTGTTTTCTTTCAGTCTGTTTTTGTACAAATGTTTTATAAGCTTCTGTTTTCTGGTACGCTTCAAGCTCCTTCATGTACCTTTCTTTATCTTTTTCAGCTGCATCTAAATATTTCTGTTTTAAAAGAAAAAATAAAACAAAGAAAAACGTGTGGAGCCTCTACAGCTAAAACTTTGACTTCCTTAAGGCTATACACCCGTACATTGCCCGCATACACGGTTCATACGCATGCATATACTATGTTCGTACTGACAATTAATGTGATGATATTATATATATCATTATCTGATTATTAGCGCAACATTTTTGCAAGATAGTAGATTGACATCTGAACAGACATAAACTACATACACCGAAGAAAACAAATATCAAAACAGTTTACTGTTTTTTGAACCATTTGGTTCCATTAAATCCTGTACCAACTGATGAACAATTTAGGTGAAGCCACCCACAGGCAACTAAGTGAGCAGAGCAACTGCACAACGCCAGTAAATTAAGAACACAAATCAACGAAACCGTAAGACGCAAATAACCGTGAAATTTTTGAACAAGTCAACATGTTGCGCTGAGCATGAAGTTTTATCAATAGTTACTTAGGAAGACACCCAAAGATGACACGTTCAAATTGTACGCACACAGCTGATATGTCACGTTCTGAAACAGCCAAATTCACCCGTTATGAACGCGATGCAACGTCTCCTTCAGGGCGTCAGTTAGAACAGCTAGCGCCTACAGTACATTTACGCTATTTCTGCTAGATCTACCTAGTAGGATGTTACTCGGGTCCATACGTTGTCCTTTCAACTATTGAGACAACATATTACAGTTACTGTTTCGCGAAACGCCAAAAGGTTGACGAAAGGAATGTTACAAAATGCAAACTATTGTATGATAAATATATCATGCACCATGGCTGAGAGTGTAATAATAATAATAATAAATGGAATATTTACCCAGGATAACCCTTCAGTACAAAGTACTGTTATCAATGGGGTCCTG
>JAOCPT020592912.1:0-10367 GCA_026546935.2 Palythoa grandiflora | reverse complement strand
ATCCTTCAAAGTATGTTTTGTCCACTTGAAGTTAACCTCAGCATCCATCCATGCATCAGACTGAAAGTAAACATGCACAACTGCATCATATTTCTCTTGTTCAGCACTTAATACATTTCCTTTCCCCCTGAAAATTATGGCCGGTTTGACTGTTTGCCCTCCCTCTGCCTTAATGCATAGCTGGAGGGTCGCTTGCCTCTTGTCTAGGCTAGATCCTGGTTGGGAGATCCAGACTTGCTTTTGAGCATCTTACATTTGAGGGGGTCAGAAGCAAAGTGGACCAACCCACATTTTGTAGTTTTTGAGAAATTTGCAGTTGAATAGTTTTTTCGTCTAAAAAAATTGACACATGCCTTGTTGAATAAAAATGACATATTCTTGGTATTTTGAGTACTAATCGATTATTTATTACACATTAATTGAATATAAATTTGCATAATTAATTAATTTATGCATTGAAATTTTTATCACCAGCATGCTTTAAAAAAGGGCTATTTTAGCAAAGAAAAAATAACCAGAAAGCACCAAGACAACAACAGCAAGGTAATTTTTACATACTTTGTTGAAATGCAGATAATTTAAAATGGTTTTCACTTAAAAACAATTTCTCCAATGGCATAATGCTGAGGATACAGAGTTTGATAACACCCACCAGTAAAAAAATGTTTTCTTTTTGTTATTTTTAACTTCTGCATCAAACTGAAAAACATCAATTATGTCTGCTTATGCATATGTCCAGCAAAGACAGTATTCTTCTTAATTATTAAAATGCTGTTTAACAAATACAATTTTAAAACACAACACTTTGTCCTTGTTTGATAATCTTGTTTCAGTCATTATCAGGCTATGAAAGATCATTGGAACAACATAACTTACATCAATACAACTTGATAGGATATCTTTTCCTGTTAATTGCAGAATCTCTCTCCATCATCAGGCAAAAACGAGAAACATGGTTCATTAATAAACTGTTGTTTCTAGGAAGAGAGGATCTCATTAGTGTTCCTCCTCGTCACCCATCTCAATATTTTCCTCAAGTGGCACACTGTCTCCTGGCTTGAGTGTAAGGTAAAATCCATGATGCACAGGAGGGATATAGGCAAACAGAGACATAAGATCGTTGTACTTTGCCTTAGTAATTTGCCTGGCTTCCTCATACAATTGGGATTGTTTGACTTGACTCAAGTCAGCTGGACGGCCTCTTTCATTCTTCTTGAAAATAACTGTCTTCCATGGTTCCAACTCACTATGTTGGTGTTTGTACTGCATGTCCCATGGGTGTTCTTTTGTAATTCTCATCCACTGGATTTTCATCCACCCAACTTTATCTCCAAATGTATTTCTCTTCCTATTGATCAGTTGTGAGCGAATAGGACTGAATGTTTTGAAGTGGTGCTGCTCCATTTCCTTAACAATAAATGGCTTGTGCCTGCGAGCAGATTTCACCAGCTCACGCCACTGTTCAGGGATATACACTGCTCCCACATTGCGTTTCTTCTGCTCTATGCTGCCATATTCACGGTCACTGGACAAGAAGAATGTCCACTGTACATAAATTTGTGATCCACACAGTCAACATTGCTAGTATGGACAGAATACAGCCATAGTGAGGCAAAGTTGAATTTTCTATTCTGACCACCACATGTATCTGAATATGCAACTAAATGCTTTACTTCTTCATCCATCTCCTCAGTGATGTATCTATACACACAACTTACCACATCCTCAGACCCTCGCCCTCCACAATTTTCCGGCCAAATGTGCATGTAGCCCTTGCCGCTCTGTGTTTCATGGATAGCGACGTTATAAACAGAGAGTTGTCGTGTGTAGAATACAACATTAGTGGTAAGATACAGGCAAGGCAAAACCTGTTGCAAATCAAAAGTTATTACAGATACATTAGAATTTTCCTTGGCAATTTCTCGGTAAGCTTTCAGTGAAACATAACCTGACTTTGCCTTCCTGTGATGCAGTTCTAGTTTAACCTCAATACTACTATGCTTTTCCTGGTCGGTTTCTGCCTCAATACTGACTTTCAGTGTGTCACAAGTTTTGCATGTGTCAGTCTTGGGTGATCCAAATCCCAAGTTAAATTCTGTGTTAAACACAGACCGAAAAACATTTTCTTTGACAGGACTTTTTCCATCCTCCTTACACTTATATAAATACGGTTCAAACATTTTCTTGATGTTAAGGTCTGCCGAAAGATATTTCCTATTAGGATTGTCTTTGCGGCAGTAATGGCTTTGTTCAGCTGGAAAGCTCATAATGTGAGCTCTAATGTAGTGAAGAGATTTCTTTGCTGGCTCGTGTTTTCCACGCTGGTCTGACTGAGGAGACCCTTTCTCTCTAAATTTCTCAAGGGCATGGTTGACCCGGCCACTGGAAATATCATGTATTGCTAAACACGCCTTCTTGCATACTCGAACCAACACGCCATCCTCCTTGTTCACATAGTAGTGTCTTGAAAAATTTCGACGTGGAGGAGTTGAAGTTGTTGCTTTACCTTGTTTACCATACCGTCTATGAATATCGACGATCTTTACACAACCACTCACATATGAGTTTTGACTGGTCCAGTTGCCAAGATCAGAAACTTTCAAAGATTTCCAAGCGCCGTTTCTCGGGTACTTGTGTGAAGCACTTCAGCGGGCAAGCACAATCTTTTCCCACTTTTCTCGCCTCGACTTTTCGCTCGCCGCCAGTAGATGTGCCTGTAAGATATTCTTTTCCATGGTTTCTTTGGTATTTTCTCTTATTTCTTACCCATTCTGATGAATTAACCGTTCTTTTACGTGTTTTATTCACTGTCTCAGATGTTTCAGCTTCCGCCATTTTGTTTCACCACGCAGTACAAAAACGGCGAGTCCGCGATATTTTGGTCTGCAAATTTGTGGCTTGGCCCACTTTGCTTCTGAACAAACTATTCAAAGCCAAAACGGACCAACTTTTAAAGCGACGGTAACTCAGTATGAGCCATTTGTTGCTTGGTCCACTTTGGCTCTGAAACGTTTTATAAAAGTACTATCCAAAAAAATAAAAAAGTCGAATTAGAATTTTTTGAGGGTTGGTCCACTTTGCTTCTGACCCCCTCACATCTTCCGCTGTTTTGAGAGAAGAGTCACTTGGGGGCCTTAGCACTGATTGATCTTCCTACTTGACAGCACTTCTCAAATTATTTCACGAGCACTCCCTCACCCCTTGGAGGGTCCTCTCGAGGACCATGGAGTCTGCCTCGGACCAGGCTACCCTTCTCCCTGATAAAGCCTTGTTGGATAGTCGTGGTGGTTCGGGCAACTTGCTGGCCTGTGGTAGACATTTCTTGGCTGTATATCGGAGGAAATCTACCACATGCTTCATCTCCTCGGGGTGGTCAGCCATGCTCCTCAGGTCTTGGTCTTTCTTCATAAGCACCTCCAGCATGTGATCGTGCTCAAGGATCTCCCCTCGCGGATGTTATTTTGAAAAGGCGGTGGTAACGTTTTCTTGTAACACCGTGGGGAGTCTGCGGCTCTGAGTGCCTACGCCGTCTTCCCATTTGTCAGCCCCACCGCTGCTGTCAATGCCATCATAACTGTCTCATGGTCTCTTCAGCTGGTCGATTATCACTCTGGAACGGGACTTCTGTGGTGTCCCTGGAAATAGGTTGCTTGCTCCAGCGCTAGGTGACATGACATCACACTGTGGCTGAGTAACTGAGGCAATGATGGACATGGCCTCTGACGCCACCTTTGTTAGTTCGCTGTGGATGTAGCTTCTCTTGGCCGTCTGCCTGGAGTGACTCATTGCCTTGGCCACAGTCTTCCCCATTTCCGGGGCCAACTCTTGCATCTTGGTGGCAATGTATTTACACACATCGGTGTGACCACTCCTCCTTCCACCCTGGGCCATGCTCCTTTTTTGCCCAAAACGTTGCTTTCGTAAGTTCTTTCTAAGGTTTTCAAATTTGAATTTGAAGTATTTTAACCACGTATCGCGTAGACAGTTCTTTTTAGTCTTTAAAATTTAAATACATTTTTTACCACATAGTATTGTAGTCTGTTCTTTAAAAATATTCAGTTTTAATTTTACCGCGTAGCCAGTTCTTCACAGAGTCAAAAAATTTTAAATACAAATTCTTCACCATGTACCGTGTAGCCAGTTCTTTATAAAGCTTTAAATTTAAATTTTAATTATTTCACTGGTTACTACGTAGGCGGCTACGCAAAATACATTGGTGTGGCAGGGTATTCTGCAGCTACTTCAGAATTCGTATTACAATGTTTATATTAACATCGCGGGTTTCACACTAAAGACATAAATTTTGTCGAAACTTACAAACTGAACATCAGAGCAGAAATCTGGTAGTGCGTCTGCCAGATCTGCTTCTCCCGGCCTCAAATCTGATAGGCGTGCTATCTTTAATTAAAGGCTGCTCTGGTTCATCTTCCTCACTAGATGTAGCAGCAGAATCAGACTTCCCATCCGACTCTTCCGACCCATTTATTAGGTTAATTAACCACTGCTCCTCAGAACGGCTTAAGAGGTAATTGTTATTTTCTCTATTTACATTATTTTTTCCAATGATGCACATGGGGGAGTTGTTATCGGGATGCCCAACACGATACACAAGATGGTCTTCCTCTGATTGCTCCAACCACTGCAACTTAACACGTTTTTCAAGAAAATTGTGGCCGTTGTGATGGACATCTTGTGAAAGAAGTGCAAGGAAGAAAGTATCTATGTACTTTTTGTAATTGTGCTTGAGGGCTACTATATCGCCTTGTGGATAGAGGACTGAATATTCCTTAATTACAGCAGAGATGGTAGGTTGCATCTCTTTTCTTTGCAGCTCGTTCAGCAGGTCGATTTCGGTTCGTGTGGACTCGCTTCTTGTGTTCATGCTAAGGGAAGTGGGAGGGTACCTGATCTCTCTTTCGTGACTCCTCTTGTTCTCTGTTGTCGAATGCCCCGACCAAATTCTTTCTTTTTAAGATCCTTTTCTTTCTCTGCTTCCCTGCTTCTTGCCATCTTGCGTGTCCATCTGTCCACAAAGTTGTTTACTTTTCATGTGAGAAATTCTCAGCCTTCCAGTGCCTTCAGCCCAGTCTACGTGGCGTATAATGACTTCGTGAACCAGTGTAGAAAATGAACGAAGACTGATACAATTTTTCAATAGACCCAAGAATGCAACTTGGTCTTCGAGGTGCATAATCTATTATGTCTGGAGTAGGGCGGTGAGAGTTCTCATTCCTGTAAAGAAATGTTCTACATCCAATGTTGTGAAGCTGGAAAGATGATCTCGAACGTTGCCCAACCCATCCACGATCTCCTTTTCTTTAAAAAGGCCTACAGCAGGTACCATTTTCATTTGGTCTTTGTTTCAGATACAACTCTGAGGTAACGCCTTGGCAATTGGTTTTGAAGTTGCCACGTTGGTATCTTCTCTGGCACGTTGGAGAAGCTTCAGACTATTGAAGTGATTTCCTTGGATTTTCCAATAGTTGAACAACCCGCTTCTCACCAGTTTGAGAACGCACGGAGGGTCTGGGATAGGAACTTTAATGCCAGCGCTTTCGATAGCAGACATGTAACATCTTTGGACAGCTTCAGAGTCGGACACCCATGATACCTCTTGTAAGCGTCAGCACTGCAGGCTGTTATTTTGAAGACGAGAACATTTTCGTTTCATACGTTCTGTACATGTAAACCCTGCTTTTTCGCAATCTTTACATAAAATTCCACCGCTTTCACATTCTTTACACGATACTATCAATGCATTTCCATTTAACAGAGTTCTTACATGCTTCAACTACTCTTCGGCTTTCATTCTTATATTGCTCCATGCATTGTGCTCCTCCTTTGCTTGATCTATAATAACAGCCAGCAGGAAAGGAAACTTTTCCGTCTAGACTACTCACACGGAACTCTTGAGCTTGCGTGATAAAGTCGAGAGATTTGAGAAATTGTGTCAGTTAGTCTTCGTTCATCAAACGAACATTTTAGAAGTCACTTTACGAGAACTGAGTGTTTATGTAGGCCTACGATGCTGTGAATGTCTGGGGCATATTGAAGGGCAGGTTTTAGAGCCATTCCATCTTTGGTCTTATTTAACAAGAACACTTTGTTATCATTAATTACAGGCTGCACCGGGTCTACTTGTAAGTCAGTACAAAGGTCTATTGCTGTTAGATCTTCTTACTTGTAAATCTGACTTTCGAAATCAGGAGAAGGATTGTTTCTTGAAACAGAGTTAGGATGCATCAGGCTAAAATTGTGATTGTTGATATACTCTTGAATTGGAAGACATCCAGACTTCCTTCCTTTGCACTCCCTCTCATGAAATGGCTGCACGATTTTCCAAACTTGAACTGCATTCGCTCTTGAAATCTGCTAAGCGTTTGATACTTCTCAGAAAAGTTAGTCAGTTGACCACTGTTAAAAGATTCCCAAAGAAACCCATGTGTCTCTTGATAGAAGGTATGTTCTTGACCGAGAACTTGTGATTCAGCGACAAAAAGAGAAGCGCAGACGCTTCGTCATATCCCTTAATGTTGACACTGGACTTAAGAATTTTTTCTGGATTCGAAATATTATATATTTCTTTGTAACTGTACCACGGCTGAACAAGACGCTTCAGGTCCTTTAATCGGCCTGCACAGCTGTCGTAAACAACAGGATACGATTCCTCAGTTGTTTCTCTAAATTGTCGAGAATGTTTGCCGTTTCAGGAGAAAGTGAGGGAATTTGAGATATCTGTCGTAAAACTTCTGTGTTAGTAGAATTTGCTACTGAAATAGCGATGTCACCGATTTTTTCTTTAATCTTTGGAACGTGGCAGCCCATGAGCAAGAATTGCGTTCCGAGAGTGTCCTGATCTTTACAGCACTGGTTCTTCAAGACGTTTTCATTTATATCATTGACTATCTGATAATTCTTGTTTAGTTTTCGAGTTGTATTAAAAATTCCTTTCAGTCATATGATGTTCTGGGTCTTCTTCAAGGGAAAGCATTTTAAGAATTCAAAAAGGAATAGTCGAAATAATATTTCCCAGAGGAAAGATGACATATGATCAGCCAGGTGTTAGAATTTTCAGCAATCTTCATCCACCATTTTTAGTCTTTTTTCTGAGCTATATTTATAGTTTTAAATTTGTTCTTCGAAGAAAAACGGAAAAAAAAAGATTGAAACCCATTTCTTTAAGAATTTCAAGCGTTGACAAGAAAACAAAGAACTACTTAAAGTTTAACTTTTGATCGGTTTTGATTGTTAATATTTATGTTTGATATTGCTGAAAATGATTTTTATTTTGATTCACAAATCTTACAATCCCGAATAATGCACTTTTAGTGTGGTATCAAAGTGGTCGCTCTGATCACTAAAATCTCAGTTTTTGTATCGATTTACTACGGTCTTTTAGCAAAATATTGTCACACTGTCCCTGCTGAGTATAATATAGAACAGATAATGTGGCTGAATGTGTAATAATAGTGCTATACTGCTCTCCAAAGCTTTTATACGTAGAAAATAAATTTTGTCCCACTGGTCACACTATAGGGCAAAATTTATTCTGGGTTATATCACATACCAACATACAGTATATTCAGGTGATATAACTCAGCAACTGTTTGTGGCAGATGTTGTGTTACGCTTCAACACTGGAATTTGCGTGCTGACACTTAGGCTTTTAGAAAGGTAAAATTAATTTAAAAATATTGCCATAACGTGTTTATTTACAGCAGACGGCTACCTGTTTTAAAATTGAAGACTAACCTCTTGTCAATCTTGTGCTTTTTGTTACTGCTATTACTTCTGTTATGCGTCGATCGAGATATATTTTTTTAAACAAACAGCAAGAATAGCGTGTCACTGTCAGACTTTGGAATGGAAAGTGGATCAATACGTCAATTCTATTTAGCAAGAAATGAACTATTATTACACTGATATACTACTTACCGATAACGTTCATGGGTTTTCTTTTTCCCCATCACTCGCCAAGCGAACAACAGGACACCACAGGAAGAACTAATGAACTGGGGTCTGCTCACGTGTTCAAAAAAGTTGAAAGATACACAGGCAGCGTCATATTTCATGTTTTTTAATACACTTTGCAGGTGCACACGTACGAATGACAATAATCGGAGGTGCAGCGGAAATATAAATCAGAAGACGTTTATAATCTAAAAGTATATCAGATATATCAATAACTATGAAATTCAATCGAAATCGCTTAAAACTGATAAATTAAAAAAAAAAAATCCGAAAAAGCTGAGTTGATCCGTGATCCTTTGCCCAAATGCCCCTGATCCCTGATCTGACCCCTTTGATCTCTGATCTGACCCTTTTATTCCTGATCCCGTGCCTTTTTTGTCACCAGTTCCAGAGAGGCATTGAAAGCATCTCTTGCCTTTGACAGATCATAGTTGACATTAGCTGTTTCTTCTTTAATGTTGACGTAAGTTTTCCCAAGCTCCTGGAAAGTGGGAGGCCCCTTCTTGTTCTTGAAACAGATTTCTGCATGGTTAACCTTGGCAATGGCCCCATTCTTTTTTTCTAGCACCACCAAAAAGTGGAGTCTTTGGGATGAAGCACCATATGCGAAAACCTGATGATGACCCGAGTGTTCGCCCATTTGTTGAAGTTGAACATTCGATGTTGAAGGCATAAGATCTCCCATAACAAAAAGTGCAGACCCAGTGTTCAAATGCATAATATTGAATCTTCCCAAGTCAGTTGGCCAAAATGTCATATCACCAAATTCTTCCTTTAAATACAAAGAACATGTTTCAACCTGCAAATATAGTTATTTTCGTTTGAGCGTGTTAAAATTTTGCAAATCAAGCACGTGCGATCAGATTGTTTACTAGCCTGAACAGCAAGGGAAAGTATTGATGCATTTACATCAGCAGCAGAAATACGAAGTCGAAGATTTTTACCTTCTCAACTAATATCAAAACTTTTACAATTCGACGTGATGGCTCTCCAACAAAACAACAGTTCAAGGCGAGTAGCAGCAAGTGAAACAATCCAACACTTTGTGAAAATTATCCGCCAATTTTTCATTGCATGCTGCTCTGCATACCGAGGTGAGGCTGCTGAGGCAAATTTCTTTTGAGGGGAGGGGGTTGGGAATTAGCCTTGAGTTTTGCCACCCGTCTGGGCACCCACCTCGGTATCTTTGTCGGTTTGCAAACAATTTGGAATATTTTGACCGAAAGTTAGAAATTGAAAATTGATTGCAATTTTCAATATTTAAAATTTATCGATCAAAATATGGATGCTCGGCCTATTTTGTCTTCGTAGTTTAAAAAATGAATGATTCCTCACTGTTTTTTAAAATCGAGAAGAAATAAAACAGTTTTAATTTAGCCTTGTTTGCTTTTATAAAATATGAAATGTTGAGGCTAAAAAATAATTTCCGACCAGTTTAAAATATTCCAACCACTGTAGAATTTTCCAACCAGTTTATGATTTTTTCAAGCAGTGTAGAATTTTCCAACTAGTTTAAAATTTTTTCAACCAGTGAAGAATTTTCCAACTTGTTTAAAATTTTTCCAACCAGAGTGAAATTTCCAAGTACTGTGAAATATAGCAATGTTTGTTATATTTACGCATTGAATAATAAGTAATAGCTATAAGAATATGTTGAGTAATTAAAGAGAAATAAAGATACAAGAACTTGAGTTGACTGTTGAGTAATTATTATTCTGGGGACTGCTTGTATTGCAGTATTTAACTGTTAGGGCTTGGAGTATATCTTCCCCACAAACATTAACCCTTGTATCACCCTAATTTATAATAAACAACAGGATTTGTAATATCAACCGTATTTGTAATAAAAATCAACCTGATATGTAATAACAACAGGATTTGTAATAAAAGTTAACCTAATATGTAATAAAATAACTAACCGGATTTGTAACAAACTTTTAACCAGATTTGTAATAACAGAGTTCTCCCCACAGAGTGGTACAGCAGTGCTGCAAGACTCTGCTCTTAATCATGCTCCGCTCTGCTCTTTTCCTTTCAAAAAGAAGGAAGATTAAAAGGTATTGGTAAAATCTTCTCTGGAAACAATCTCCAAACAAATGTTTTCTTTGACAGATCACCATTTTGGTAAACTCCATCCTGGGTTACTTTTTTCAGACGAGACAAACCACATGATGTCTGTAACCATAGCAACAGACTGTGTTATGCCAGTCAGGTGTCATATGATCAATCAAATGATCACAATGAGCCTCCACTCTGCTACCTTTGCTCTGGGGAAAACTCTGAATAACACACTTAACCGAATATGTAATAACCTATTAACAGGATTTATAATAACAATGCTAAATGCCGGATGAGGAGTCACTTACTTCAATGTACGTTTCCATCAAAACACGAAT
>JAOCPT020592882.1:0-10367 GCA_026546935.2 Palythoa grandiflora | reverse complement strand
CCCATCACAGTACAGGCACAACATTGATAGGTGTGTTAAATGCTTGACATTATTTTAATTTTTCAATAGGCAAAAAGAAAATTGCAGTAGCTGGTGTAAGGCAGGAACAGATTAGAGAGAAAAGTTCAGAAATAATGAATAAGGCAGCAGAACATCGACAGACTAGTCTGGATACACCTTATTATGACAGGACAGACAGTGATAGATCAGTTAAAGCATTGACAACATATTCAGAGCCAAATGTTGACTCCCTGACTCAGCTTCAATCAAGTGCTGAAGTTGTCAAAGGAAAAGGAGTATCTGGAATGCAGTCACAAGGGAAAGTAGAAAGTTCAGCGAGCTTCCGTGAGCCAATCTCACATTCTGGAAACAAAATGAACGAACCAACGATTTTGGTAAATATGGGCGAGCACAAAGTCTCAGGCTCAGTTGAAAAGAAACGGTTAAGATATTCTGCAAATGTGTTAAGCACTGAACATAATACGTGGACTGCATCCAGGGAGGAAGGTTCCCAGAACAGACTTGAGCTCGGATTTGATGACATAAGAAAGCAGCAACGAGCTGGAAGCCTTGCCAATCTTTATCAACGGTTATCATATGATGAAACAATTCCTGACCGTGTTAATTTCTTCAGTGACTCAAATGAATGCAGAATCCAAGGGGGCTTAAGTCGTTTAGAACAAGACAAACAAGAAAGGGCTGGTAGTCTAGCTAACCTCTATATACCGAGCTCCACAGAATTATCACAGGAGTTGAGCCCACAAGATAGTCCTATAGTAACTCATGGCGTGGTTACAGATGCTGAGGAACTGTCAATAGAGAGCGATCGTTTACCGAAAATGAATGTAACCAAAGATGAAGAAGATCTACAAATACACAAGAAAGTTTCTTTAGAAGTACTTAATGCAAAAGCCAATATTATTAACATGAAAGGTCACAGAGAAGAAGCCAGTTATGTAGGCGAGAACGGTTTTATCGAAGATAGGTCATTCAAACCAGGTAGTATAGAACAGAGAGCTTAGTTTATACATCTATACAAACAGCAGTCTTGGGAGTCTTAGGGTGTGATCCTGTGGGATGATCGGGATCTGGATCAATGATCCAGGATCACTCTGATCATGGTGCATCGAAGGAACCGATGAATCCGCTCTGGTGAAGGATTTGTCGGTTCCTTTGATGCGCCGTAACCCGATTGCCCTTGAATTATTAATCCAGATCTGGATCATCCCGACGATAAGCACTCTGAGATGTTCAGAAACCAACGCCTGTTGTTTAAGGGTGCAACCCTTTGGGATGATCGGGCTCTGGATTAATGATCCAAAATCACTTGGAACATGGCGCATCAAAGCAACCGATGAATCCGCTCTGGTGAAGGACTTGTCGGGACCTTTGATGTGCCATAACCCGATTGCCTTTGGATCATTAATCCAGATCCGGATCATCCTGAACAAAAGCATCCTTAGATCTTCAAAAACCAACGCCCATTGTTTAAGGGTGCAATCCTTTGGGATGATCCGGATCTGGATCAATGATCCAAGAACACTCGGATCATGGCGCATCAAAGCAACTAACAAGTACTTCCCCAGAGCAAATTTATCAGTTCCTTTAATGCGCTTGGATCATTAATCCACATCCGGATCATCCCGAAAGAACGCACCCTTAGTGTTCAGAAACCAACGCCTATTGTTTAAGGGTGCATTCCTTTGGGATGATCCGGAGCTGGATCAATGATCCAAGATCACTCGGATCATGGCGCATCAAAGAAACCGTCAACTACTTCCCCAGAGCAAATTTATCAGTTCCTTTAATGCACTTGGATCATTGATCCAGATCCGGATCATCGTAAAGGAACGCAGCCTAAATTGTGTGAGCAAGCTGGCAATCATTGTTGTACTTAGGGCTCTCTCTTGACAGTAATGAGGAAAGGGCCCTGGTACGAGGTTTGCTCTGTTTGTGAACTTTTCAATGGCAATACAAATTGGGTTCAAAATGTGTAAATGCAGTGTAAATAAAATTTTAGTTGGTGTACCAAAATGCAGGGAAATTTTAAACAGGGTCAGTTATTGCGTGACTATTTCAAAGGTTTAGTGTAGTTTACGTTTGGACAGATATGTTTTGACATGTAATATTTTTGTATAATATCGGGGTGCAATTTTTAGCTGAAAAATGCAACGTTTCCGTTCAGCTCGCCGTTTTGGTTGATAACATGAATTCATTGTGTTTGGGGTCATTATACTTGTAAACAGAAATATTTTATTTATTGTAAAATGTTTATAATGATAACGATAACGATAGCCATAACAACAACAATAGAGGTAATAATAATAATAATAATAATAATGATAATAATAGCAAAGAATAAAATTGATAGAACATATAAATAATATACGTTTTCGACTAAAAGTTAGTGGAAGACTTAGTCTAAAACGTTTTATTGTCTTAGTTAATATCAATCAATAATGTTATCCTTGTTTTTAATGTATTTTACTAAGAAGAACAATTATGTCAATATAATTAATAACAACTTTTATTTTAAGATTAATCTAAAAATAAATGACATTAATTATTCATAATAATTGATAATAATAATAATGATAATAATAATAATGATAATAATAATAATAATAATAGAATTTCATTGCATTAATCATCAATATCCAATTGCTAGTCTCCGTACAAGTCCCGAAGTTTGAGCCGCTGTCTGTGCTGGAAGAGTCGAGTGTACCTGGACCGAGCACAGCTCCAGACAGTTATGAACCAACTGATAGAGAAACTATCATCGACCCTGCCCTTGCGATTTCATCTTCAGTGGCCCCCCTGATTCATCTTTGTGGCAGTTATTTGGCCAGGGGTAACAATTGTGAAGTTGCAATACTTGTCCATGCTGCTGTAGGTTTACCAGCCAAATCTAATGGGTATCCACCCCATCCGTACGTGACAGCCTGTACCAGGGGGGACCAGGAGCGTCAAGTGAAGGCCCAGTCAGTTACACATGCTACTAAACAACCAACGCACTCGGCTGCGTGGGACGAGGTCTTGGTGCTGGAATTTCCAGAAACTCAAGTTAAACGGGAAGGTTTGTTTACACTATCCTCCGATTTTAAACAGTTTTCTTTTCAATTTGCCTCAATACAAGTTTTTGCGTCACTTTTATTTCGTGAGTTTTTGCAATTTTTTTTCAAAATTGCGAAACTAAAATGACGCGTAAAAAGAGTGTTGCGAACATAGTAACATTACTCGAAAATTAAGATCGCATGCAGTAAGTCTATGATCAACAAGTATGGAGTTTGCTGCTGCAAAAACAAATTTTCAGGGCCGGCTGAAGCAGAATGGCTGGAGGACAGGGGGGGTGGGCACTGGCTCCAATAATTTTGATGGGTGTTCTGACTTTCCCCCATTAATATTATGATTTACTTTGAATGCATGATATTAAAGTTTTTTTTTCTTGCTTGCATTTCTTTTCAAAAATTACTAGGTTTAAAATTTGGCAGTTGGCTTAAATACATTTTAGAGATTCCTTTTTGACGTGCCCGGCAATAGCTTTTAGCTGCCTTTGATTTAATGAAGTTTCGTTAATTTGTGGTAATATTTTGGTTCTCCTCAATCAATCAATGTCTGCTGCTTTCTATTTTTACTCTGCATGCATAATCTGTTTTATGAAAATGTTTATTGAAACCGTTGTCTTATAGTCCCAACGTTCCATTTTATTAGGAAACTGTGGATAAACTCGTTTTACTAAACCGAATGTCATGTTAGATAACGAACTATTTAACGAGCTATGCTACTTGAAATTATTTGCACTACAACATACAGCGTATTGAAACCCTATGTAGATTATAATCCTATTGACATCAGTAAAATCGTCCTCTTCAGAATCACACAGCCATATTTTCTAACAAATTTTTTAACTTCACCTTTATTAATACCTGACTGATGTTAAGAAGAACTAGGCTTTAAACTAGAATCGCTACAGACCGCTTGCTTTTCGTTTTGTAACTCGCAAAAACCTATAAAAACCGTAAACAGGCTTGCATTGTTTTTGTACTCTTGTAGCAAGTTTGAGTGAAAGTTAAAATTTAACTCGCAAATGCTGAAAAAAGGCCGTGATTTCCAAGTCTAACATTAAAGTGACGACGCCAATAACCGGGATTCAAACATAAAACACATTTTGACGTCTTCTCTACGCCAGATCACAGCATTATTCCACGGAAAATTGGGATCTTTATTTGCTTTTTCTTGGTTTATAAACGCGAAAGTTTGTTATGACAATTTATGAAGGGTTTATGAATGGGTTTATGATGTCTAAATGGGGAAATGGAGCCAGCGGACAAATCGGTCAGCGTAGGAAGGCTTTGTTGTCGTGGAAACAAAACAAAAAAGGACCTAGCTGCTTCGATGTTTATTCACTCTAGAAAAGCTGCAAGTAATATCTGCGAATTTACGGTTTGTATTGGTATAAACAATGGCCTCGGATATATTTTCAAGATTGGAAACCAGCAGACTTGATAAATATGCAAGTTTACACAAAAGAAAGAAGTCAAAAACGGTAAACCTCCGTTTCAGGTTTGTTTTTTAAAAAATTTAGTTTTACTTTTACTCCGTGTTTTATGCACATGCTGTAATAGTTTTGTGTCAATGCACATGTTTTTTGTCAACTCAATGTATGCCAGATAAAACATTGGCTTAATTGCAGGCTACTTAAGATAATGTGAACTTGGTTTTTCAACAAGAAACGTAAAATAAGCTCAAATATCGAATTTTAGAACTTTTTATATTTAAGAAGAAAACTTCGGTGAAGGAATCACTGGCTTCCTGGGCCATTTTTGAACTTGGCGGTCTTGAAACATTTGTTTGACCAATAAAAGTAACTCTATCAAAAGTCAAGTTTTTAAAATCATGGATTTTTTGGTGTGTCTGTTTGAATGTTCAGAGTTTATAGATTTTATAATTTCTGTTCGCCCAAGTTGAGCTAAGGAAAAGGTAGAGCAAATTTATGGATGTGCGGTAGTTGTACAATTGTTTCCGCAGTTTCTTCCTTGTTTTGAAGATCCTATAAATTTCTTGCACTGATAAACAACGACGAGTATCGGTCCTTTTAAAGAAGAAATGATTTTTAACTAAACTAATTCGTGTTGTGATGTCAGTCTTTTGACTTTTCATTTGACTTCGTGACGTCGCGTTTATGGATAAAGGTGGTACCCTTTACTACTTCCAGCGACGAATCAACAAATGTATCTTTTAAAATTTATAAATTGTTACCTTAGTCCTTACGTAAGATTTTTATAACCTGCAAAACCACGACTTTTGGATATTTTCTAAAAAACAAACTGTTTGAGAAATCTAACTCTTATAGGAATTAGAGAAGACTTTTACTGACAAAATGTTTTGAAGAATTAAGCAATTTTTTTGCTTGATTTAGTAATTGTACTTTTGATGTTGTCTTATTAATATAGAATCTATGTCTTTTAGTATCATCACTGTCTGTTATAATTTGTCATCACCGTCATTTTCACCCTTATTGTTTTCTTTATCATTATCACAATGTCAATTATTGTCCGTATTCAGTTTCAGTTTCAGTATTAGTATTATTATTATTACTATTATTATATTGTTCTTACCTTACGAGTTATGTTGTCACTTTCCAAGATTATCATTATCAAATCCCAGATTATAAGTAATGGTAATAGGACTGAGTGGAGTCCAATTCGGACTGTTATCATTACGTGTGATTAACAAAATCGGCGAATTTAAAAAGAAGACCAGGGCCCGGTTGCTCAAACACTGATTAGCTGCCTTAATCCTGGATTAGTGAAAAATCGAACAGCAGAATTTTGAGGGCCTGCTTGTAAAAGTTAATTTTTTTTTGACAGAGTTACAATATATTGATAAACCTTTTGTCAGGTGAAGTTTGAGTTTAAACCATCGGCCATAATGCACTCAAACAAAATAGCCGGTTAAATTTTAACCTACGATTAGAGCTAATCGGCTTTTGAGCAACCGGGCCCTGGTTTATTTTGTATTAATGGATTTGTGCGCTTCTTGACTAAAAATGATTTCAATTTTCTATGAATAAATATAAAAAATGATTGGCTTTAACAATCAAAAATCGCCGACACAGTTTTGATCGACACACTTTGAAGAAGTTAAGAAGGTTACAAACATTAGCAGAAGTTAAGAACTGAGTTCATATTAACTTTTTAAAGCCAAAAATTTGATAAAAAGTAGAGCTTCAGTTCGTCCTTATGATAACAAATATTGTAATATAATTTTCATATTCATTTAGAGAATTTCATAATCTTTCCAGTGATATATGGGTTTATAGGTCTGTGATAAATATCAAGCTAGATATCGTATGAAAACTGAAAACACCGCCCAAGGTGTTCAGTAACCTTAACTCGTTATTATAATTACAAAAATTCGTCAACCTGCAAGTAGCTAAGCTAATCTAGGCAGGTTGAATGGTAAATGGTTTAGAAAAAATTATATTAGTTATAAGATAAATAAATATTATTAATTATTGTAATAGCATCAGCTAGTTACACTGTAGTCTGTAGTTCCAAAATTTTGATGTGATAAAGCAAGTATATATATATATATATATATATATATATATCAAGTGCATTGCAACTGAAAACTTTTTGTCTGAAGCATACAGCAAGATAAAACTCGCGACTAGCTGGGGATATCTAATTACCAAATAGAAATAAAAGTGCAAAATCTAAGTACCGTTGACTTTAACAGTATTGTATAATTATTGTTATGTCGATAGTTATAGTGCTGACGATCGCTGACCATCCCAGTCAAGAAGTGCTGGCGCAGTTCAGGATACCAGTTGTGTTTCTGAAGCCATTTCACGTTTATCACCTGGAGCTTGTTCAGGTTTGCTGTCCATTCAATATATGCATGGGTCCAATGTGTGTAGGGAAATTTCAGTTATTACGGCGAGCAATAAGCTGTATAATGAGTGTTCATGGGGCATTCGATGGTGGGGTGAATCAAAATGTCGATATGATGCCACAGGCGGCCCAGACTAGAGTTGTGTGGTTTTTAATCAGAGCGAGCGTCGACCAATTCGAATCCCGCCGAAATGAACCACGTACACTGATGGGGGAAGAAAAATATAAAAAAACGGCCTTAAATATAAGGTTTTATTCGGAAAATAGTTTCTAACTATAAAAGAAAGAATAAAAGGGGTAAGAAAGCAAAAAAAATGGTTGGTTTCGGTGGGATTCGAACTGACCACTGCTCGCTCTGATTAAAAATCACACAACTCAAGCCTGGGCGGCCTGTGATGATGCTTGTCCAACAATTACTGTCCAGGACGAATAAAGAGTCAATGCCGGGCCGACTAGGAGTCCATTAATCGCGAAGCCCTGTAATGCAATTGCTAAAATAAAAACCGAACCACAAATTTGTCGCAGTCTCATAGTAATTATTAGTTATTATTAATGAATTTGCCAGTCTTTTATTGGTATGTTGAAACAAACGTTTTATTCATTTGTTTAGTGTCTTGAAGGTGTTTGCATTTGAAAAGATTTGTCATTAAACTCGCTAAAATACTTATCTAAAATAGATAAAAGGCCTTAATATATGTGTATCGTTAAAAACTCCAAAGGTTTTCGACTAAAAGTCATCTTTACCATATTTCCTCGAATAAACGCCGCCCTCAATTAAACGCCGCCTTCGAATAAACGCCACCCTCAATTAAACACCGCCCTCGAATAAACGCTGCACCCCGGAACAGACAACAAACTGAAACACTGAATTTATGACGTTTACTTTTTACAAGCGCAGAGCGGAGTTGTTTAAAACTGTAAGTTTAAAGTTTGAAAGGAAAAGATAAAAAACTCAACATCGAATTTATCTGATTTCTTACGCATTTACATGCGCAACAAGTTGTAGTTTTAAACTGTAAAGCTTGATCGGTACAGCCAGACAAAGAACTGTATATTTTTTTATTATTATTAAAGTAAAGTTACGGTTGGTTGTTTAAGAAAATAAACAGCATTTTAGATAAACGCCGCACCCAAATCAGGAAAAATTTAATAAACGCCGCAGCGTTTGCTCGAGGAAATACGGTATATTTTAGCCGTTTATCTATTTTATTGAAAAGATTTGTTTGTTAACGTTTTATTAGCAGAGATCCGCTTGTACAGTAGCTGGAGCTGAATCCTTGCTGTGAAACTGCCCAAAAACAAAACCGAAAAGCTGCTAACACCCAAACAATAACCCAGTTGGCCTACCAAACTGTTAGCATGTTGTTAGTACTCCTAATTGTTCTTCTGCTGCTAGCTGTAATAATTCTTTAATGCGTTTGTCACGACGGCAAATGGTAAACGCATTTATTATATGCAGGATTTTCAGTAGAAAATTTTGATAAAGCTTGCAATTTAGTTTGATGATCTAAATGTAAAAAATTTGATTTCAGGCTATTTTGCTATCGCTACTGCATTGAACAAAAGGAATAATAGTTCATAAAACTATAAAATATGCTTTACGTTTTTCACGTAATAAAAAGTTAGCCTTCATTCTTGCCACAAGTGCAGCCGAAATATCATTTTAAGATTTTAACTGTTTATTGCGTGAAAACCGTAAAGCGTATTTTATAGTTTTAATAACATGACACGTAAAAGCCTAAAAGACACCAATTCTAGTTACGCTTATAGATTCTGTTTTTGATTCTGACCTAAAGTTTACTGTAATGACTGTCAATATTCTATGTCCCAGGGACGCAGAGCATTACAGTTTTTGCCTCCCAAATTATTATTTTGCGTAAAATGCGCCTTTTTTTGCGTTGATAAAAACCCTGATATGGATGTCAAATTTTACCGGAAAATTAAACACTCGCGTTGTCATATCTCACTGAGTGAAATATGAAAAAATTATATACCACAGGCCCCGGATGTGTGCGCTCGCTTCCTTTTTCCCGCCATTTGATTTCTGCTTCTTGTCGCGCGTGTTTACAAAAAGATGGTGGCTTCTAGACTTTTCAACGTGGTCTCGCAAGGTTTTCAGAAGAAAGCAAAAACGAAAACAGCAAAGAAAGCCAAGTGTATGATCTTCAAATCTTCAGGGAATATCATTGTTTAACCCTTGCGAGTATTTGTATTAACCGTTTTATGTTGTTTTTTTTTATTAGAAGATCCTTCTTTTCATAAAAGTTTATATGACAGAATATTTTCCTGACTTTTTTTTTTCATTTATATTGCTAGAAAAAGGATTTTTAAGTTTACAGTTCCAGTAAACTTCTTGAAACCCCTTGACACGCAAGGTTTTGACTTCAAAATTGTCACAAAGTCAAAGATCTTGGAGCCAAATGACGTTTAGTTTCATAAACAACGGACTGACGGCAGCAAGAAAGTTGAGATTTCGAAGCAAAAAAAAAACGTTCTAAACTAAGCCGGAGCGCCAAACGGTGAAAGTATAAATGTACGAGTCTGATATTATCAAAACACGCTAAAAAAGCGACGCTCAATTCAGAGTTCTTGAAATTACAACCCAATCTCACCCAGTTCCAGCTTAAGCCTGGGGCGCTTTCCGTTCAACAAAAAAATCCCAGTTTGAATTTCTGGAAACTTTAGTGGTCGAATGGAACACGACATTCCAAATCGTCACGTGCTTATGTACGGGGAAGGAATTGAGCACGGCTGAGGGCCTGGCACGAGAAAATATAACTGGAAACGACCGAATGAAACGCAAAATTTTCGAAAATACCGGAATTTCCACTTTTAGGACAAGCTTCAGAGGTTGTCCTAAACTTTCGAAAAATTTTTGCGGAAATAATTGTCGTGTTTCATTCGAATTCGGACAAAAATTACCAAAATTTTCGTTGAATGGAAAACGCCCCTGGTTTCCGTATAATCATTCCGATATTCCCAATCGCCCAAATCGTTTTGTAAACGTTTTGGACGATTGGGACGATCGTGGTGATTATATGGAAACCATCTGTTAATATTCCTGCTTATTTTTGTTTTCGTCTTTTACAATACCTCTGGCAGCCAAGTTCAGAACTGAATGGGGATATCAGGCTGTCAATCAGTGTTATTCTAAAGAAAGCCAGCTTGGAATTAGCGAATGACGATGACACGACATACGGACTTGAGGTGGGTGACATTCAGTTTTCGTCCAATAAAAAAATTATGAGAAACTAATATTAGTTTTGATCAAAACAAAGGCGGCGACGTGGTTGGCGCAGTGGTACGATCTCTGCCTTCGAACCACAAGGTTCCTGGTTCAACACCCGTCTCAGTCAAGTATTGAACATTTGTGACCTTCTTTTCCGCCAAAGTCGACTCAGCTTTCCATCCTCCCGAGGTCGGTAAAATGAATACCAGCTTCTGCTGGGGGCTAACCTGCGATGGATTAGT
>JAOCPT020592848.1:0-10371 GCA_026546935.2 Palythoa grandiflora | reverse complement strand
CAATCATAATCTGACTGTAGTGTCTCTGTACAAGATCAGCAATACTATCACCAGTATAATATTAAAGCTTACCTACTGATATCAATCATAATCTGACTGTAGTGTCTCTGTACAAGATCAGCAATACTATCACCAGTATAATATTAAAGCTTACCTACTAATGTCAATCATAATCTGACTGTAGTGTCTCTGTACAAGATCAGCAATACTATCACCAGCAACCTGGCGAGCACTGAGGAGTCTCTTCAATTCTATTTGAAAGTTTCTGTCCAACTCAACAGCAACAGCTGACATTCAAACAACAAATATAAAACAGTTTATCATTAGTCTGAGTAGTATAGTATGCACCGAATTAGCCGTATTTTTGCAGTATGTGTGACGGATTGTGTGCGCCCAAACCGTTAAAGTTTTTTTTCTTTCCTTTTCCGTAAACTTGTATTTTTTTTCTAATAATTTATGTTAAGCATTTTATTCATGAGTTAGAATACAAAAGAAATCATTTATGACGTATGACGTCATCCTAAGTTAATTTATGCAATCTGCACACAATCCGCACACAATCTGCACAAAATTCGCAAAAATACGGCTAATTCGGTGCATACTATACTACTTAAGTCTGAGAATTTTGGAAAGTGGGGTCTTAAAGTTTCAGTGTGAAAATATGTGTTTGGCACAGTGGTAAGATTTTGTCTTCTAAACACAAGGTCCCAGGTTCAAACCCCGGCTCAGCCAAGTGTTGAACACTTGTGTGACCTTCTTTTCCACCAAAGTTGGCTCAGCCCTCCATCCTCCCGAGATCGGTAAAATGAGTAACAGCTTCTGCCGGATTAGCCTGCAACGGATTGGTGTCCGGTCCTGGAGGAGTCAATAACTCTCATCCACACCACAGAAATCAGAGATACGCAGTGGCTCCATTTAGCCACTTAGGCTTGCACATTACAAGCTAGGTATAATTATATTGCTTCAAAACATCAGTGGATATTATCATCATCCATTTTACAGTGAAATTCATTGTGATTAGCTCACCTTGGTCTTCCATCTTTCCCACAATAACTAAGCTTCTAAATGATGCATTTCCAATCACAAGTGAGAAGACATCCCGACATTTCATAATGTTAGCTAAATAAGCATTCAACTGAGAGCTACCTGGCTGCCTGCACACCTAGGAGAACACACTTTGTGTCAGATGATATTCCTAGATAAAATGAGGAAGGAAAATAGATAGATAGCTGACATACTGCTTCATTGTCATCCATTGATTACTTGATTGCTTAAGAGTACTTAGATATTCAATAGGATGATAGATTTACTGATTGATTCTTCAACAATTGATTGGTTGACTGATTAATATACTCACAAGTTCAGTACATGCATAACAATGGTAACTTGCAGACACTTTGTTGCCAGGCACTATCACCACATGGGTAGCAGGTATTAACCCCTATATCTACATTTTTAGGTTACTGAACAGGTTGAAATGTAAAATACTGAAAATTGAAAATTAAAGCAAATTATATTGTTTTATTGAAAAAGATCTTATAAATAATTTTTTTTCAATAGCTAATTTTGTTTGCGGGTTATTGCAAAACGAATTTTTTACTGGCAGTCGGGAAGCTTCGTGGTTCATTTTTCAAATGCTGTTTTCTCAGTTCCAATTCTCACACAAATGAGGGTTGTAAAATAAGTTAATGCTCACTGAATTATTGATATTTTGCCACGAAATTTGGCAACCAAATTTGGCACAACTGTAGTGACATACTTAAAGAGCAAAACCATGTCGGCAAATTTAAAAAGAAGACCTGGCTGATTTTTTATTAATCAATTTGTGCGCTTCTTGGATAAAAGTGATTGCAATTTTCTATAAACAGATAATAAAAAATGATAGGCTTTAACAATCAAAAATCACCGACACACTTTGACCAACACACATTGAAGAAGTTAAAAAGATGACAAACATTAGCAGAAGTTAAGAACTGAGTTCGTATAAACTTTTTAACACCAAAAATTGGATAAAAATTAGAGCTTCAGATCGCCCTTCCGATAACGAATATACTAATATAATTTTCATATTCACTTAGAGAATTTCATAATCTTTCCAGTGATATATGGGTTTATAGGTCTGTAATAAATATCAAGCGAGATAACTTATGAAAACTAAAAACACTGCCCAAGGTCAGGGGCTTTATTAGAAGCCGGTACCTGGGTACCAGTACCAGTCTACTCTGAATACAGGTACCCGGGTACTTCAGTGACATTTAGATTACGTTTGTTTTTAAAAATTGAGGGATGTATTTCATTTCGACTCATGCAATCCAGTCACATTGACTGGAGGTGAATAAAGCAACAGTTTTCGCCGATTTTCAGAGTTGTTTTTTCTTAGAAATCAAAGACTTTCTATTTAAGCATGATCGTTGTTGTCGATCTGATCGTTAAAAACACGTGATATTCCGGCATCGGAGGCAGTCACCAGACCTCCTTAAAAAGGAAAACTGTCACGTAGTCACACTTTGGCTTCAACTACCGAACGGAATCACGTGTTATGAGGAGACAAGAATTTTTTTCGGTTAAATTCTAGAACTCAAGATTGTTAAGTGTTGTGAGACAGAAACTAGTAATAAGTAATGAGACAAAAGTTGAATATCTAAAATAAACTACTGTAAAATATGTAATGAGTTCATAAATAAAAAGGGCGCCCAAAAGTATAGACTTTATTTGATGTTTCTCGTTATAAGTTTCTACATTGTAAGTAACCTATCGTGTTCAAACCTTGTGGAAATCATTCATTATATTTTGTAAAATAGTTGTTAAACAATTGACAAAAAACGAATAATTTTATTTAAAAAATCCTTTTTTAATTACTCAGATCGCAGGAAACAGGCCTTTTGGGAAAGTGATTTTCAAAATTTCCCGGAGAGCATGCCCCTGAATCCCCGTAGAAAACTCGCGCCTTCAGCGCTCACTTTATCACCGCCTAATATGGTACCTGCCTGCATTATATGCAGTACCCTTCTACTTCAAAAGTTAATGAATCCCCTGAATAAAATAGACTACGGTAACAAGAAGGTGACAAACTGAACTTATGTGTACCTCTGGCGGGCGTCCTTTGTTATCGATCCTTAAGTTTCTGATACTGGGACTTGTACCCTGTAAATACACAACACCAGGACCACCGTTTTCAGCGTATTGCGAGCCCCGCTGCCCGCCTCGTGCGTCCGTGCCGTCACTGTGAAAGTTTCCGGTCGTATAAAAAACTGAAATGCGTCCTCCTGCACCACCACCACCATTGTTGTTCCCGTCTCCTCCCATCGCTCGAATTCTACCCTTTCCGACAAAATGGCGGCATTCCACCCATAAAGATCCTGCACTTCCGCCTCCACCGTGCATATTCTGTAAAAGAAGCCATTTTTTAGGTTGAATTCTGTCGCACATAGCACTAGTAACATCTAAATTGATACTTAAAAGATTGTGCAAGGTCAAAACTCAATATCAAATTCAGAACTTTGTTTAACATTTTTCTTTTTTTAAAAGAACATATATTTTTACCACAGACGATATTTAACTATTGATCAAAATTAATTGCTTGTTATGTGTTTAACATTAATTTTTTGAAAACCTATAAAATTATGTTTAAATTTTTAGTTAATGCTGAAACCCGTATCAGCCACTCACAAACATTTTCATTTTGATCGCTATATTTAATATCTGAATTACCTGTGCGGGCTGACCATTCATTTGTATAACTCCACTGACGTCAAAAGTTTCATTCACAAAGAGTGCGATCTTCCCTCCACCTCTCCCACCCCCCTTGCCATTCTGTCCGTGTCCTCCCCCACTCCCCCACGTGCCCTGTTTGTAGATATTCCCATAAGGCAGGTTGACAGCACGTGTCCCGTATCCTTTTCCCCCTCGACCTCCGTAACTGGCCCCAGAACCTCCTTGAACTGACGCTACACCAGCACCAGGCCCCTCTCCTCCTACGGCTCCTCCCCAGTCTACAGACACCACGCCCGTGGATCCAATCATCAGATATTGTGAAGAAACGTGAAGTGAACCTGATTCTAAAACACCATTAACTATGATGTTATTCATTACAAGAACTGTGTTTAAGGCTCCTTCTCCTCTGCCGACCGGTGGACCTTGGTAGTTGATTTTAACTTTCCCTCCCGCCTCGATAAGAAAAAGTTCTCCCATGATAGAAGAACTGGGACCGAGAGGAGAACTTGTGTTCACCAGACCCCCAATACGTGTCGCTCCAATGTTGAGTGGTTCCACTGTTTTGAAGTAGAAAAAACCTGAAACATTAAGTTGATCCCATCTTGAGCCAATAGAAAGATTGCCGATTGATACAGTACCATCCACTGTAACGAGCTCGCTGTGAATCGTGGTCATTTCTTGCGACTCAATAGTCACAACACCTTGAGGTCCCACATTGAAGCGAGGCACTCGTAATTGTGTAAGGCCTCTGATCACCATCGCATTTAGCGCTCTAAACTGACCATTAATAAAAAGTTTGTGAAACGCATAATAACCAACAGGGGCAAACTCAAAATGTCCTGTGCTCCCAATAGTAAGCTCTCTCCATCCAGGGTCTATGCGCAAACTTTTAGCTTTCCATGTGCCGTTTACAATGACATACTCTGCGTGAATGACCGATATGTTTGTGAGATTAGAACTCATGAATAAGAGTTTCTCGTCTTGTATAAACGACATTTGATGTGAAAATAATGGGGCAACACCAAACTCTACCGCGCCACCTGTCTCGATCTTAAACGTGTTAACAACTGCAGCATTTTTACCCCTCAAGTGTAACAAGCCCTCAACTTGCAGCTTTCCAGATACGACTATTCTATCGAGCCTGAACTCTCCACGCGGCATAAACCGGAACTGACCATTTGTGTTAATGACGAGCTCTGTCCAACCCTTTTCTATTGACAAGAATCCCGCGTCCAGTCTTCCATCGAGTGACACGGAGTTCATTGAAATATTAGAAAGAGAATCATTACCGTGAACAGTAAAAACTGAACTTTTCTCAGTGACCAGCTTGTCTCCTTCCATTGACAGAGGACAAAAAATGTCAACCTTGCTGCCTAAGCCGAAACTTATTCTATGTTTGGTCGACTTCACAACCCACCGACATTTCTCTGGACTTGTGACGTCATAGTTCAACAACTGTAATTTGCCATTTTTTTCAAGCCTGAAATCGCCAAATGTAAGCAACGAAGGGCTCGCCCCAGGGAACATTGTAAATGTTCCACCCTCCCCTCCCATGTGTACATTGGGACTGTTTTCAAGTGTTAACTTTCCGTAAACTGAGACACTTCGTGTAAGATCAACCCTCGGCAGAACGTTGGATAACAAAAGTTCGGCGTTTTTAAAAATCTTTGAACACGAATCCAGCAGTGAAACAACTTTGAGTGTCGACGACGGAGAGACGTAAATGTATCCTGATCCGTCGTCGGAAACATTTTTTACACTCAGCAAAGATGACGACGAACCCGTAAGCAGAAGCTGGGACCCTCCCGACAGTTGAATATCATCAATAGTTGTCACGGGGGAACTCAAACTGAGCCATGCAATTGCACCTGCAAACAGAATCGAAATATTTACATTTTCAATTAAATGTCAAGGTCCGATGATACTAATTCAACTCGCTGAGCAGTAATATTAAAGAAAGTGTTACTTCATTTTCATTTACTAAAAAAACTTAAGAGCGGATGTCCATAATTATTCAGTTTGGAAAATTCAATTTCTTCATAATTTGTCCAAAAGACCCTTATGGTAAACTATTTTCGAAAATAGCATTAAAAGTTTCGGGCAATTTCTATTTTGCGCGAAAATAAGCAAAGTTGAGAATGAGGATCAGGGCCCTAAAATCGGCAATCACGGCCGCTGCGTGTAAACATACAGAAAACATGAAATTTCAACGCGCTCGTACTCAAAAACTACATACAAACAACATCTATTTTCCCTGATAAAGTAAAAATATTTAGATAATTTGTAAATTTTGATTGGCAGTTGAGCACTGGTAAAGTGCCATTCAAAGCAATCCCTTAGTCAGTCAGTGCATGGTAAATTCAACCAGTTTTCCAAAGGTAAAATCTCCCATAGCGGCGGTGTTTCAAACGAACAATAAGAAACTCAACTGTTCGTCTTCTTGCTATTATTCATTTGATTTTTCCAGTTCTTTAGAATTGATAAATATCAAAATTATAAATTTTTTCCCCGGCCGTCGGCATTTCATTCATCTATTTTGATTTACTGGCGAAACTTTTGTTGACCAAACAGCTTGATTTTTCTTTGCTTTGTTAACTGGAGTAAAAAGCTTTTATTGAAAATACTTGAAAGGAAATAGGATATTGAGATAGAAACAACAGCCCCTTGTTTCTGAGCTGTTTGGTTAAACTCTGCTGCTTCATATTCAAATCTAAAGAATTGTAAACTGTGTGGTTGTTGTTTTTACAACCTCTGTTGCATATTTTGTGCTCGCTCTGCTTTTTACATTAGTCAATTTATACCACTAGTACGAATTTCTAACCAGTCTGTAATTCATACCAATCTACATTTTAAACTGAATTTCACAGTGCCGCATTTTATAATCAACAAGGACGACACCGGCTACTGCCATGGACAGCAAAGAACTGCACGTTGGAATTAATCCAATTGAGCCAAAGACTTGAACGTGTGTTTGCACTCTTCTTCTTTAGGAGTTGTGTGGTCAAAATTTTACAACTTTTGTTTACCTTCAAGACTGAACTTTTTACTTTTCTCTGTTCTCAAAACTTCACTTCACGTTTAAGTAATGCAAAAATTGCAAAATATATTGTTTCAAAATAGTCCCCGGCAGCCCTGTTCAAAAATTGGCTTTTACTCCATATCGTATAAGCTGTCTTCCTGTAGAAACAAAACCGCATTTCTGTGAACCTATATCGGATTTCATTGCAATAAGTCTATTATGCTTCACTGAAAGAATTTAGAAGCTAAACGATGCATAGCAACAATTACATACCTTTCTTTGTTCCCCTGTTTAATTTCCTACACAAACTTACTCTACTGACATCGTCCGCCATCTTGCAGTTTCCCAGTGTATCAAAATTCTGACGCTGATTGGCTAAAGTCCTATGTACTTCCGTCTTTCCCCAGTTCCCAACGTTTTAGTTTTAAAGAATCTCAAATTTCTGAAAGAACAGGAAACGCTCCACTGATAATCCCCCGGGGTTTTGTTAAATGCCATTTGGTTGATAGGCGTCTACAGACAGTTCTAAAGCCAATTTTTAAAATTTTTGTTTAAAAAAAAATTGAGCCCGTTTTTCTTTGGACGGGGGGGGGGGGGAAGAGAGGAGGGAAGCGGTTTAAAGAGAAGACGCTTATTAGAGGGAAAATTTTTTGGGGCTTATAAGGTAAGTAACAAAAAAGTTTATCTTTTTTTCATTTCGATAGACTATCGTTTAAACTGCTGTTTAGCATTCAAAGTCTGGAATAGTTTACTACAGTTATCGACTGTGACGGCTAAGCTACTGGTAAAATAATTTCACTCCTCGTTACCTGTCTCTCGGAATACGTTGAAGTCTGCCGAGTCTCTGACCTAAAAGCAAAATCAAAATCATATGATTTAGAACAAACAGAAAGCTTCCCATGACATGCTGCAGTTCTACTCTGGAAACTCCCTCAGTCATGTCGATCTTTGCAAAGCATGACGATGAAGGCCGATCGCTCAGTTACTACAAGGGATTAGCCTCTGTCACTCAGGGTATTCTAGTTAAAAAATAATAATTTTAGCAAAGTCTAAATAAACCCCAAACATTTCAAACGTCCTGCTTTACCCGGGACTTTCCCGATTTAAACTACGTTGTCACGCTAAACTCACGCTATCCCATTTTTGTTTTAGTTGTTCCTTTTTCCGTATCATTTTGATTGTTGTTATTTTTATTCAAGGTAAGGTTAGCATGATAACGTATGAATGGATTTCCTCTGCTTCAGTAACATATTAATAAAATGGCATTCCTGATTATCTGAAGCAAGTGCCGATTTCATCAGTCTTCGATCAATTTAGCGACTTGAATTGTTTCTGGAATACATCTATATAGTCTTTGTAGTCTTTTCAAAACTTGTAAAGGCAGTCGTATTTCTGGACTTCAAAAAACTTCAGTACTCAGAGCAATAGCGGAGGACGCCATCTTTTTTTGATGCCATATGGAACAGCGCGATGCAGTAGTTTCTGGGATGCATTCGATTGTTACAACAATTCCAATTGCAACTGATTTCAAACCCCAGGTTTCTATATACCGCACCCGTCGTTACCGTCGCAAAACTGCAATTGCTGCAGTCGCCGAAATAGAACACCAAGGATTATAGCGACAGCAATCGCTACTATCGCTCCCTTCGCTACTGTCGCAAAAAACACGACTTCAATTAAATCGCTTCAGTCGCAGAATAATTTTGTTTGCGACAGTAACGACGGGAGCGAATATATGAAAACCGGGTTTTATACCATAAATTGTTAGTCTCACTTGGAATGAGTTACCTTTGGTCTCCGGCCTTGATTGTCCGAGCGTAAGATGCGAGTTCCGCTTCCGTCAACAAACGCTGTTCCTGGGCCGCCCGTCTCTGGATTACCGTCTGTAGTGGGATTTGATTAATTATTCAACCTGCTCATATTCCAGGCCCGTACGCACAGGGGGTGGGATGGGGCGTACGCACCCCGTCCCCCTATAGGACTGGGCGAGCGTTTGTATTACTTTTCATAAAAATTTTGAATCCTAAGTGGAAGTCTGAGCGACAAACGTAAGGGAAAATGCCAAACAAGGCTGTAGCTAGCTAGTTTTCAGTTAAAACATATGATTTCTGGGTTTCACAGATCCATAAACCTATATATCACTGGAAAGCTTATAAAATACTCTAAATGATTATTTAAATTATGTTGATATATTTGTTATCGTAAGGACGAACTGACGCTCCACTTTTTTATTTCAATATTTGCCTTTATAAAGTCAACAGTAGCTCAAATCTTAACTTCCGCTAGTGTTTGTTACCTATTTATCTTCATCAAAGTCTGCTGATCAAAACCGTGTCGGCGATTTTTGTTTGTGAAAGCTGATCATTTGTTTCTAGAGAATTGCAAATATGTTAATATAGACCAGTGCTATAAGTTTTACACGATCGCAGAGCTTTCGGGTTCCAGCCAAAGCTCTTTGTCAATGACAAATATATTTAGCCGAGAGGCGCAGAAATCGATTATTAAAAAAATTAAGCAGAGCTTCTTTTCAAATTCGCCGACATGGTTTTGTTTCTTACGTATTTCTCGATAGTTGTGCCACATTTCATGGCAAAACAACAAAAATTCAGCTAGCATTGATATTTTTACAACCCTCATTTTTGTAAGAACTGGAACCGAGAAAACAGCGTTTGAACAATGAAGCGTGTATAGTTTCCAGACTGCCGGTAAAAAAATTCATTTTGCAATAACTCGCGAACGAAATTAGCTATTGAATTTTTTTTTTAATTGAAAAGATCTTTTTCAATAAAACAACATAATTTGCTTTTTCAGTTTTCAGGTTTTTTTCACATTTCAACCTCTTCGGTAACCTTAAAGCGGAAAACTTGTTAAGTAGAATGATTACCGGAATCAACAACTGACATTTGAGTTTCCAGCAGAGAAACGTTTACTGAGGAGAATCTTTATTGCCTAACGATAAAGTTTTAAAGATACTACATAATAAATACACTATTAGCTTATTGCTTATTCAGACCTACCTTTAGGCGGGATATAACTGCACTGGTGCTTGCTTGTAGGTTCTGAAACAACAATTAAATTAACCATACAACATCAATTAATGTTCTGTCCTTTATTGTCTTGCAATAATGATACGACAAAGTTACTTTATTCCCTATACAGCTATCCCTCTACATGAGGATTATGCGGAGTTTTCTGTCTTTAGTTATGCACCTCTAAGGGCTCACCTTTGGCGAATCCGTAAATCTCTACTCGAAGCGCCATTCCTCCGCTGAAACCTTTGGGGTAGAATCGAACTGCTTTGGCGAACACAAACATCGGTAGCTGGTTGGTTACCACCGTGTTTGAGTCAGTATTGCCCTGGAACAACAAAGGTTCCCCTCCTTCCTGAATATAAGAGAAATGAACCAGTAAAGCTGATGTCGTGTTAACAAATAAAAAAACATTATCAATTATTCCTTTCATCAACAGTTGACGGGAACGACCCTCGGAAAATTCTGAAAGATATCTGCGTTTTAGCCAGGTGGGTGCGGCAATACGTATCTCTTTATCCCTAATAAATATTAACCCAAAAATTATTAGGAATAACCGGGGATTCAGGACTTTGGAATGGGATGGAGGAGATGGGTTAGGAACGATGG
>JAOCPT020592813.1:0-10371 GCA_026546935.2 Palythoa grandiflora | reverse complement strand
CCCCCCCCCCCCCCCCCCCCCCCCCCCCCCCGCATGTGTGTGAGCAGTGAAGATGAAAACCCCAAGGTGGGTGTGGGTGCATCCCCCTCGAGGTGAAATATGAGAAAACTCGTATAAAATGGTAATAATTCTACTAATAGAAATTATAATAATGGGACTTCAACAAACGTGCGGTCACCAAGAGTTATATTAGACTGAATATACAAGTCCATAGTCCAACCATACTTTGACTACTGTTCTCCAGTTTGGGACGATAGCAGTGAAGGCATGTTGAACAAATTACCGAAGCTACAAAATAGGGCTGACCCCATTATTACCCATTCTTCATATGATACCTCTAGCACAGAGGTCGTAGATAAACTGAAATGGGAAAGAATAACAGAAAGGCAGACTAAGACAAGGTGCATTTTAATATATAAGGTATTAAGGGGTTTGCAACCTGAGTATTTGAGAGATCAGTACGCAAGAGGTTTGCGTTTTTCGATTTTGTTGACGGTGAGGGAGCCCTTACAAATGCTGGTGTAGGATACGCGACAGACTGTTGATAGGTTTATTCTAAAGAACGATAAACTCTAAGGAAAGAGGTTGTCAATTTTCCGAGAGTACAGAGACAATTAGCACATTGTGTATAACATTGCACGAGGTAAATAGTCCCGAAATCCCAACATTGTAAACTGTGAGTCTAATTCTTCAACTATTCAAACACAGCAAGCAGTTGATGGTCCAGCGTGGATGGCAGCGTACTCTGTCACAATGCTGCATATCGCTTTGCAGCTGGCCCTAGCAGATCCAGTGTATGAAGATGTAGCCTGTAAATTCCTCGACACATTCATTGATTTGGCCGATGTTATGACTAACATGTCCGATGGTCTTGGGTTTTGGGACTCAACGGACGGATTTTACTATGACCATCTCAAGTACAGTGATGGAACTACAAGTCAACTGCGCGTGCGCTCGATGGTTGGTCTGGTGCCCCTGATAGCTTGTTTCTTGGTGGATGATGAATATATAGAAAAACTGGCTACATTTCGAAAGCGTCTTCGTTGGTTCGTGGAAAACAGAACAGATCTTCCTTCAAAGGTAATTTGTGTACGTATAGATCTCTTTCATGACTGGCAGCCATTTTAATTTTCTTTTGTCTTCATTAAAACTGGTCACATTTGTCTCGTTTAGAATAACATATTTTTTTATTTTTCATTTTGCGAACGAGGATAGTGAGGCTACTTTGAATACAGACAACAAATATTAAAATAGCCACCAGATATAAAAGAAGTCTATGTGCACGTCATGACACTGACATGACCTGTTTGCGTTCTTGAGTTGCTTTTGTAGCATATGAAAACCGACAAAATTAATATATTGTTTTCCTTAGCGTTTTTCTGAGATATGCTGTCTTCACTCAGTTGCCCGACCTTCCCAAGGTTTTGTCTTGTTACTTATGTTTTTAAAACTTAAACAACTATTTCCACAGATAACATTTATGGATCCGGACAGCGAGAGTAAGTACCATCATCTACTGGCAATTCCAACAGTGGATCACTTGAAGACAATTCTTGTTCACATGCTGAACGAAGACGAATTCCTTTCTCCTTTTGGAATTCGCTCAGTTTCCAAATACCACAAAGATAACCCGTATGTAGCTCATATCAATAGCCAGGAACACCGGGTGGAATATGTTCCTAGCGAGTGCACCACACAGGCATACCGTGGTAACAGTAACTGGAGAGGACCCGTATGGTTTACGTGTGAGTACTCACTGACCAAAACAATTTTTGTAGCTCTGTTATCAATGCTTATTTAGAAACCGATGTTAGTGATCATTTTGGCCGTTTATACCACTGATGTGTGAACAAAAAAACTTAAATTAAAATGAAAGCAAGATTAAAAAAAGTGTTTATTGATTTTTTCTACTGGAAATGTATGTTGTTGGTGTCGTCCTGCTTCCTGAAACCATGCTATGTCATTTCAGGGTAGGAAACAATCCCATGATATTATCCTTTAAGGTTTGTAACATTTTCACCTTTAAAACCATTTCACGAACTAGTTTTGATAACAAAAAAGGAAAGTATGGACCGGCTTGAAAGCTCCTAAAAGTGCAAAAAGTAAAAACGTCTTGAAAATGTTAAAAGTTCATACCGAAAAAATTCCGATAATGTATCTCCACTCCGATAACAATTGTTACTTTTCATTTATTTCCAAATTCAAATATACCCATAAAAGTTGTCATGTAATTGCCGTCGATAATTTGCCGTTTCTGTCAAATCGCTTTTCCAGACAATCAATAATGAAAGTAACATTTTGACTTTCAGTAAACTTTGCCATTATTGAAGCCCTCGACCGCTATGGCCTGTTCTATGGTGACAAGCTTAAAGTAGAATACCCGACAGGGTCTCGGCAATTTCTGCGCCTTCGTGAAGTGAGTCAGGAGATATCCCGCCGAGTTTCACAGCTGTTCTTACCGAACGAGAAGGGACTAAGGCCTTGTCACGGAGAAGAGGCCTGGTATGCACATGACTTCCTATGGAACAGACTGGTTTTATTCTATGAATACTTTGACCCAGATACGGGAAGAGGTTGTGGTGCAAGGTAAGTCGAGCCATTCCAATTATTTTTAATCAAGTGAAACACTTTAAAGTAGTACATACATACTAAATACATACATACATACATACATAGTGTTTGACCGCACTTGCATTTTACTCGATTGAAGAAAAATTGGACTCAGGGATCCTCAGGCACTAACTCCACTAGTCATGAAATTGCTACGTTTCCAGCTTGGTGGTCCCTGATGGTGTAGTTGGTTAGAACTACTGATTAGTGTACAGGGAGACGTGATTTTGAGTTCCGGCTTTTTTGAAAATTGTAGATAAGAAAAAGAAAAAACGAAATTGTATGATATATTGACTCTCCTTGCCTCAAACCCCCTATTATTAATATTATTCATCGTTAAAAACGTTGACAGAGGTTAAGCAACACTCGAATGAAGAAAAATTATGCCTCCGTCGGGATAGTCACGTTCTAACTCAACTAATCCTGAAAATGCTACGTTGCCAGCGTGATGGTCCCCGATGGTGAAGTGGTTAACACTCCTAACTAGAATACATGGAGACCTGGGTTTGATTCTCGCTCAAGGCATAAATATTTTTTTTTTCTGAGTGTATTAATTCTCTCCTTTCATAATACCAGGGTTCGCACGCTCCTTGAAAATCCTTGAAAGTCCTTGAATCTCAAAATAAAAATTCGAGGCCTTGAAAGTCCTTGAAAATTGCAGTCAGCTCTGGAAAGTCCTTGAAATTTGTAGCTAATTTCATCCAACTTATATTCTAGAGTGCCTTACATGAAAATATATGCTACTGGCAGAAACGTAGCAAGACGTAATAGTAAAAGAACAAATAAAAACGATTAATCCTTTGATTTTGCAGTGCGCGTAAACCTTGAAAAACTGAAAATACGTCCTTGAAAGTCCTTGAAAAGTCCTTGAATTTTTAGTCCAAAACAGCGTACGAACCCTGTAAAAAACATAAGAAATTTTGATCCATGCGAAACAGAATACACTGTTTAAATGGTAAAAACATTGTTTAAGCAGTATATAAAACTTTAAAAACTAATATACGTAGTTTCAAAGTTCCCAAATTTTCGAACTGTTTTCACTAGTTCTTTTTTAGGGGACAATGTTTTTGTCTGCTCATTGCTTTTTTTCCCAGGGTCTTTAAAAAATTGAGCATAAGCTCGAGAGAATAGTTCCAATTACTTACAGTGTTTTTGTCTAGTTTGGAATGCAAAGAATCCAGAAATAGCCTTTGATGATAAATTACCTTTTTCCAAGTTTTATACAGATTAGTTTAACAATGTTTTACTTTTTTGTGGCTACTGTTTGCACAAACACGTTGTCTTTTGCAAAATTGATTGTATATGAGGATATCTAAAAAATAAGTAGGAAGTAAACTTCCACTTGATAATTGTTTTACAGGCGTTAAAGGACAATAGAGCTGCTCTCAGCGAAATGGAAATGCTCGATAGAGATAGCAAACATAAATTGGTAATTCATGACAAAGAATATATTCCAGAACCACAAATCAAAGAAGTGTACTCGTTGCAAGACAGGGGATTAATTTCGCCCATAGATCTCTCCATCTCTACGATTGAAGGTGGTGTGGTCCTGTCATGGAATTTACCTAAAGATGCTAATAGAGAATTCATCAAGTTGTACGAGATTCTTGGACAGCAAGTACAAGCGGACATCGAAGGTAACTCGTCCGTGTGGAAGAGAATGGGAGTTGTTCCGGCACTCGCTCCTCCAATGGCCTGCACACTTACACATTTCAAACATGGTCGTAGTTACTGTTTTGCCGTTCGGGCAGTAGGGATTCATAATCAGAGAGGGCCGCTGAGTGAAAACAAGCAAGTCTTTATTGGTTCTGTTTAGCACGTGTTTATATGACTCTTCTCTTTGTGGGTTTCTTCTTCAATATTTTCATGCTTTTTGGAGATTATTTATCCATAAAGGACAAAGTCACATGGAAATATTGTTTTGCTACTTCCTGCTTTACAGACAATACTTGGTTAAGCTACTTGATATATATATAGTTTAACAAAATACATAAAAGCATTTAAATGACGAAGTACACAAGCTTGTAAGAACTTGCACACACGCTGTGATTGGTGAACTGAATTTCAGTAACTCGCGGCTTCTCTCTTTATTCAGTAGAACAAAGCAAACTGACTCCTTTAATATCAAAAATTTTTAACTAATGTTAAATAGTTTAGCATAACTACTCTATTAGTAGTAGTATTATACTCATCATATTGTAAGTGTTGCTCTGAAATACATTTCTTTTGCAGACGAGGTTTTGAATAAACGACTATTTTTATTACAAAAGTGTTTCAGTTTTAGTTATACCGTTTAAACAACAAAAAAGGCCACATGGAAATATCTTAGAGCTTCGCAGTACAATGATCAGTTGGTGTACGTTTAGATTTTGTTTCGTCTTGATACAGAGTGATAAACGTTTGTTGTGCATCCTCGGTTAAATTATTGGCCTATCAGAGCACGAGAGTTTGATATCTTTATAACAAAAGAACAAATCGTGTAATTGAATTTATAGCAGCGTTAACTAAAGATATTCAGATCTTCAAAGATGGCGAAAAAGCCAAAATTACTTACGATGCTATGTTTTCTTACTCACCGCCGTATTCGTTGTTACACGACCTTCTGATCTGCATTTCTTTCAATATGAATTAAGGACAAGTAATGTAGTATGCGCATCTCAATTTAAAATTCTGTATTTTGAACATCAGAACTTGTTTATGATGGCTAAAAGAGGGATGTGTGTGTCCAGTTTAAAATTTCGGACATCAAAAGCATACCCTTTTTACGATCAGAAGCATACACGAACGGCGACACGTCCCCTCAGTTATAGCTTATTAATGGGAATACCTCGGCCCCCCCCCTCTCCTCCTTCCCAACCGGAAGTCATGAAACGTAAGTAAGTGCACCCAAGTGTGTTGTTGGATCGGCATACAATGCGTTTGGTATTTTCGGCGCGAATGAAAGTCAGACCTATATACGAGGCCGATAGATAGTTTTTACTATTATAGATTCCGCACTAAAGCGCTCAACCCCTTGGTGAATACTACTGCAAGTAACTGCAACGCTATCTGTTTTAGATTTTGATTCAGTATATGTACATTTACCTTTCTGTCAAAAATCTTTGCTTTAACACGATCGTTATAATCACAATTCCGTGCGGGGTACTAAAGTCGTGTCCAGGCTCGACCGTGCGGCATCCAGACATCTGCTCTGCAAACCTTTCATGTCAGTGTTCTCCCCAGAATTTTACTAAAACAAAGGGTTGCTGATACCTAGCGCAACTAAAATGCTTGGGGTGGGGATCTGGGTCAGTTTTTATTTTTCCTTGACCCAGTGCTTTCACCAACACGGCAGGATAGCCTGGAAACGAGTTTGGCGTGCTTTGCATTCTGGGAATATTTCAAGAGTTATTTATTGAACAAGCAAAGCATTGGCTGGTGCGTCTGTTTATCAAAAATACTCGCTATCAAATTTCAAAATTCAGGAGAATAGGATTCAAAGGTAATAATTTACAGCCGAAGTTTGATAAATGAGGCTGCCTGATCTTTTTTCAATTACTTTTTCCTGAGGTTGGACAAGCGATTGTTTACAGCCCCAAAATTTTACGCAAAGCGGTTTTATTCAGTCGAAGCCATGCAAGCGTCAGGTTTTTTTTAGCTAAGTGGCTTTAGATTTTTTCAAGTAAAAGAAAGCAGAACGCTTGGCTTAAAAACTCTGCGGAAAACCCTGCATGTAACTAGGGACAGCAATATGTTAATATTTTTCTCATCGAGAACTTGAAAAATAAAACTGTTTTAGATTCTGGCTACATTTAATAAAGATAGTGCATATTCCCTTTAAACAATTTGTGTTTTTAATTGCCAAAGAAAATACCTTTGCTGCCGACCGGTACCTTTAGAAGTTTGCGATATTATTTTAATGTGATTTTTTTGCGTTGCGTAAAAAATAAAATTAGTTTCACCTTGTAGGTTTTAAGTTTAGAGTCAAAATTTGTAGATATTAAAAACGTCTCCCCTCGTTTTGGATTGGGTAGAAAAGCAAAACATAATCAGGTTATCCTTGCAAATTATAAATTTGTCTCAAAGCATACACAAGACGCATACTATAATGAATAAAAGTGAATACAAACCAAAAAAAATATTTCGAGCAACTCGTGTTAATAAAGGAATATTGTCTTAATCTTGGTAGATCAAAAAAATTTGGTCGTTCCACAATTCAACAAACACAGCCGGAAAAACTGTACTAAACTTTAAAGTGTAGAACCTAATGTGATCAATGGTACTAGGGAGCGAAGCTAGGCTTTCAATATTTCTCTACATTTTTTTACAACACCAGGGATGGCCGAATCATAGGAATTGTAGGCTGTAAAGTTCTGTCAAACCAAGCCGACTTTAAATTAAAATAGATATTTTGAAAGTGTTAAAACAATCGGATTGTTTTTACTATTGAAAGCTGTCGACTCGTTTACTTTTCGAGCGCAAGTTAGGTTATTAGAAATTAGTGGATGTTTTTACTCATAGCAGATAAAAATTCAACGACAAAGTACTGTTTCCTTGGCAGATATTAACAAAAACAACTTTAACAAGGATTTGCTATGTCGTTTTAATGACTATTCACCTCCTAAAATTTTCTTTAAATTAAGGAGGGAAGGCTGCCTTTAAAAAATTGTTTTATTAGTCAGGTTGTTCTGTGTTTTACAAAGCATATTGCCAGGGTGGGGTCGGTCAATATCCAACAAGAGTCGATCAGCGATTGGAAAACAAAGTTTATACACTGATAATGGCGGTGTGGTTGGTGCAGTGGTAAGATCTCTGCCTTCCAACCACAAGGTCTCAGATTCAAATCTAGACTCAGCCGAATGTTGTGATCTTCAGCCTTCGCGCCAAAGTTGACTCAGGCCCTGTAAACACGAATGCGTTTTTGTTTGAAAACGCATACTTCTTATCTGTTTTCGCCTTTCGTCCACACTAATACGATCGAAAACTGACGAAGGTTTATGTCATGGAAAACAAAGGTTTTCCAAAACGCCCTCCAGATTGAAGGTTTTTGAAAACTTCTTATTATGTACGGGCGAAAGCGAAGGTTTCGAAAACGCTCATATCACTGCTCACTTCGAAAATAGGTTCTAGCAAAGTCCGGTGACGACAACGGATGTTCTTTTATCCGTTTTTGTTGTCTATTGTGGATGCAAATCTTTTTATACGTTTTCGATTAAATCAAAGCCTAGGTTTTCGAAAAGGTTTTAGTGTGGACACGACCTCAGCTTTTTATCCTTACGAGGTGGGCAAATTGAGTACCAGCTTCTGCTGGGGGCTAACCTGCGATGGATTAGTGTCCTGTCCAGGGGGGAGTTGATGACTCTCATACTACTGTAAAGGAAGATGCGAAACCAATTAACAATATTTAATATATTGGGATTAATATTCAATAAAAAATTAAAATTTGTTAGTTTTGAGTTTATAAATAGATGCGGCGTAAAGTTTCAGCTTTACGGCTGTTCTGTCAGCAATAAATAGTTACTTTTTGTCTTGGTTGACTGCGCGAATAGTCTAGCAATTATAAATGTCAACAGTTTCTGAATGACTATATTCAACATAGAAATACAATTAGTTAGTCTTGAATTTATGAATACATGTATGTTTTTTAAAAAGAAACTTCTTTAGCCCTTGAGTCTCAAAGTTTCTTAAAACCTGACCCGATTTCGCCCTTAGAGTTTCTTAAGGGTTTCTTAATTTCTGAATACTTCATCCGAGAAACAGACTAAGTAACAAACTTTCATTCTCATCTATAGCTTCTTTTTGGCTGGGTAAAATGAAATTAAAGAATAAAACACTAAAGAATGGAAAATATAAAATAAATGCCTTTCTCAAGTTCCGTTTCATTTTTTTTTGTTATTCATATTTAGGAAGTTCTTGGTTCAAGAGAGTTTAGCCCTAAAAGTTTCTTAAGATTTTTGGTATTTCAGACCCGAGATTCTTATAGAGTGATTTCTTATAAAAAAAAATACGTGTAAAGTATCACAACCAATTTTTCAGTTTCATCATAGCGCGTCACGACAGTATTCAGAGCGACTCATAACCAATCAAGGGCGCAACTTGCCACGTACGTTAACGGATCATGACATTAGATACCTTTAGATCCGACTACGAGTACGAGTACAAGATTTTATGAGCGCGCGCGCATCAGTACCAGCAAACCCGTTGTCGAGAGGACGACTCTCGCTAGAAATCTCGTCCTGTTGACAACGAGTTTGCTTGTACCAGCGCGTGTGCTCTTAAAATCTTGTACTCGTACTCGTAGTCGAATTTAAAGGTCTCTATCTATGGCACAAACTGACGAGGGTAGTATAGAGGTTACAAATATATTGGGTAGGGACAAAATACCTGGGGAAGTTTTCAAAACTCGCTAGACACAGGGAATCCAAAAATTCACCTGGGAGGCTAGAATCAATCCACTAGGTCGGGTTTAAAAGCCGGTAGGTTGTATTTGTTTTACTTTTTTGATGGGGGTGGGGTGGAGGTGTAACTTTGGTTGTCAGTAGAACTGTGTATACGTGTACCAAATATCAAAAACTGTTATGTTGATTTAACTATACAATATACATTTTAAGAAAGCAAGACTCCGATTGAAATTATTAGCAGGAGAAGTGGCTAAACACATCAAATTTCATTTCCTTTATTATATTTCTTTCACAAACATGAACTTAAGACGGAAAAAGCCGCAAAATTCTCATCTTCCGTCATTGAAATGAAAAGTGTAAATGCGAACAAGTACTTTTGGACACAAGTAAGTGCTTCTTGTTTGATTGGAACTTTATCTGTTAAAAATTTACAGTTCAAATATAAACAGCTTTAGACCTGGCGGAAGAATATTAAATGGATCAGCTTTAACCATTGACACCAAGTGGCAAATGAGCACTTTCGTTTTTTGATCTAATTATAAAGCGGTTCTTTACCACAGGTCAGTTTCAGATAGTGTACATATTTGTTAAAGTTAAACCATCGCACTATTTTTCAATGGAACATTTTTAGAGCAATCATTAAATTGAGTATTTGTGTTTTATAAGCTCTGCAGTTTATCCTAAGACGATATTTTTAAAATTCGTTTAGGGCTTACTGCTGACTTGCGGCATTATTAACCCTTTCAGCCCAGAGCAATTTATCAACATCTAACTTCTCCTTACATAACTCATAACTAAACAATATAACTGGTAACGAGAAATATTAAATTGATCAAGTGGAATTAACTGTAGAAGTTGAAAAGATAAATTCTCCCAAACTGCTTACACAGAAAGTATGGAGCACAGTTGGGAGAATTTACCAACACATCATTTGTCGTGCTTGGGGTTTAAAGGGTTAACGCATCATTAACGCCGAATAGCTCTAAAGACCCCGTTACAGTACTGCGCAAATTTTCACAGCAACTAGTCTTGCAATGCAGTAACTCAGTTTCTTAACTGCAATGTATTTATTAAACAGTCATTATTATTATTACTAGTAATTTCTATGAGAAAGGTGAGTGCTGCGACTGAATGCATTAGAAATATATATATGTTATTTACCGGCTGGGAGGTCCGTATAGGTAAAAACTGTGACCGAGGTCTTGAATACAGTTTTTACCTATATGGACCGACCTTATGCCGGTAAATAACTTATTTATTTTTTCGGATTTTTAAAAATCTTCGGAAAATCTTCGGAAATCTTAGGCAGTGTTCGAAAATCTTCGCAAATTTTCGGAAGTACTTCCAAATCGGTTTTTGATTAATTTTGTAAGTTTTAAAA
>JAOCPT020592762.1:0-10372 GCA_026546935.2 Palythoa grandiflora | reverse complement strand
AAACGGCAAACCTCTAACCTCAAACTGCAGTCTGCGGTTTGCGGTTTGCGCTGATAAACCCGATGCTAAATGTCCCTTTTATCGAGGTTTTAGCCGAGTTTTGATCAAAGCATCAGAATGTTTGCATTCGCCAGCCGCAGCTCGGTTGTCGATAGCACGTTTGTCAGTGTCAAACGCCCCCTATTTGGGGATATTCAACGCACAGATCCCTCTAAATAAGAGAACAACGATTCGACCCCAATGCTGGGGCAACAATCTAGCCCAGTTGCCTATGGACTGTATGGCTCTTGGGATTACTGATCAGTCCAAAACAAATGAAACCCAACGCCTAATGGCTGTACGGCTTGGGGATGCAAATCAGCCCTATTCAAACCAATGCCTATTTAGGCAGGATATTCTAACCCACTTGCCTATGGACTGTATGGCTCTTGGGATAACTGGTCAGTCCAAAACAAATAAACGCAAATGCTTATTATGGCAGGTATCAAATGAACCCCAGTGGAGTAACAAAGAAAATGAACTCGGTTGGGGTAACAGTGGAAATGATGCTTCCAGTGGCCATTTAGCTTTGAATACTGTGGTAATAGCAGACGAAGTTCATTTATCAATTGGTACAGATAAAGCCCTGTCACAACAGTGTATTTTTCCTGAATTGCCACTTTCTAATGAAAATTACAGGTTGATTGTTAAACAAAAGCTTTCAGCTTGCACGAAGTGCTGGTTTGCTCATATCTTATTTGAGGCAAGTAACTCGGAAAAAATTAAGCTTATCATGTTCAGCAAAGGGATCGATGACGCCTTTACTCTCCTTGGAAGACAAGGACAAGAACTTACTAAGGAGACGATTGAAGACGCAATCTTATCATTGCCAGTTTCAGTCATCGTTACATTCAATAACAAGGATAAGGTTGTTTCAAGCCTGAGTACATAAAACATTGCATGAAAAAGTGGCAATACACAAAAGAACTGCAATGGCTCCCAATGCATGACTCAACGTATCCCCATGCACTATATTTGAGGTGTACACTGTACAGATCACTTTCACGTTTGCGGTGGTGTCTTTATCACGATTAGTTTGGTTTCTGTCCCATGTAATATTTGCAATATTTGTAATATTTGCAATATTTAATATAGTTGGACTAGTAAACAATTGAAGAAAACAAAAGACACTTAAAGAACGCTTTACTAAATGTAGCTCATGTTACGTTCACTACTAGCTTGTTAGTTGGACTGTGGATTACCTCCCTGACTATATCCCACAATTCTTTGCGAGAAGCTTTTTACACTCAGAAGCGACTTGATATTTGTTACCGCCATTTTGTTCAACAACCTCGTTTTCACACGCCACTCGCAAACAGTTGTGCGATATAGTCAGGAAAGTGAATAGAAGACATGAAGAGGGAATAGTCTTAATGACCTATGTTAACAACGGTAGATATCTATTTAAGAAAAAGGTTGCTCTCGGTTCTGCTCTGCGAAAAGCAAAAAGTCAAAATAAATAAGCCCTATCTGATAATTCACATTCAGGGCTTCCTGCTTTGATTACCTTGCCCTGAAGCATTAACTCGTACACCTTTCTATAAAAAGATGTCTGAGGACGACGTAATTGAACCCCTTCAATTTTGTTTAAAAATTCTCATAATAGTGGCGTTTTGCTTAACCAAGAGCAACCTTTTTTGAAATAGGTGTATCTAAATACACGCACAGCCAAACAGTATTACTTTGAAAACCTTCGCCATTTCTGCCATTATCTTGTTATAGAGGTTAGAAAGTACCCTATCAATTAAAGACAATTGTTTTAATACACTATTCCTCGTTGTTTTCCCTGGCGCAGCATTTCACTTTCTTTAAGAAACTGCTAGTCCATACTATTAAACTGTAGTCCTTGATTTAGATTCCTTGAATTCTCTGCCCCTCAATGGTATACCAGATGATCTCCAAACAGTAGAGACAAATGAATCAGACTTCCAAAATAATGTAACAAATTCAAATGTCAGTGATGTTGATGAAGATCAGGTCATAAATAATGATACAAATACTAGTTTTCTTCCATACAATGACAATAGTAAACTAGAAAAGGATGCAGTTTTGTCTGAAATTGGAATAGCAAAAACAAATTGGCCCTCAGTAGGGGATGCACCATTAAATGAATATTCAATTTCCGGCCTTGCTACTTTAGCTTTTCCTACTTTGTTTCCTGATGGCAGAGGAGATCCAACGAATCCATGTTTACACAGGGATATTCCATTCGTTGAAAGAATAAAACACTTGTAAAAGCTTGCAGAAATAAAAAATGGAAGGTTTTAATTTTTGGTTTGCTTCGCACCCTAGGTTTTCATATTGGGCTTTGATTCAGAGGAGAAGAACAATGCAACAAACAGCTGTTTTTTTCAATCAAAATCCGGAAGAAGCACATTTGACATTACAGGAACTCAGAAAAATGGCAATTGAAAAGAAATCCCAGTTATTTATGACAAAGGTTTCACGATATGTAGCCAACGTCACTGGGAGCTCTACATATTGGTACAAATTGCAGTAAGATCTTAAGGCGATCATATATTATAAAGGACCACCAACAATTTTTTTTACCTTGTCTTCAGCAGATATGCATTGGCCAGAATTGCATCAGCTCTTTAGCTCAAATGTTGATGAACTTACTTCTGAAGAAAGACGAATGAATGTTGTAAACAACCCTCATTTGGCAGATTGGTTTTTTACTAAACGGGTAGAAGAATTTATAAAAAGAGTGGTTGTACAAGTGCCTTGATGCAGAATGGCACTGGTACAGGTATGAGTATCAAGCTCGTGGAAGTATCCACTGCCATGGTATAGCCAAGCTTAAAAGTGGTCCAGGTCTGTGTGATCTAACTGATAAGGCGCTTAAAGGATTTATTGCTGAAACATATTTTGACAACAACACATCTAATTTTGATAATATTAGTGCTATTATTGATGGTAAAAAAGTTTCACAACAAGTATGCCAGTATGTAGATTCTTTCATGTCAACTTGGAATCCTTGCTCCCCTGATGCTGAGATATGGATAAAACCAAAGGTCCATCCATGTAAACAAAAGCATGAGTGTGTCAATGATGTAGATGATGACTATGTGACATCCAGGTTGTGATAGATCAGTATGCATGCACACAATATCTCACAAAATATGCTTCAAAAGGTAAACCTAAATCTCCAATGCTTACTGAAACGTTTGGTTCAGTATTAAAACATACAGATAAAGATTCAGATGCACAAAAAACAATGAAAAAATTGCTATGCGCACACTGGGACAAAGAGACTTCTGTGCTCAAGAAACAATGCACTTACTTTTATCCCTGAAATTATATAGTACATCATTCAATGTCATTCCTGTCAATCTCGTATCAACAGAATCAACAGAATGAATTAGATCTCGTATCAACTCGAATCAACAGAATGAATTAGCTCCTTGCACGAAAGATTCCATACTTGATGTTTATGCAAAACGTCTCAAACATGTCAAAGATTTTCCAGATGTAATACAGATGAGTCTCATGGAATTCATTGAAAAATATAAATTAGTAAAAGGTAAACTAGTTCACCAGTCACCATACATAGTACCTCGAGCATTTCCAAACTATTCTTCAAATCCCAAAGGTAAATTTTACAGTTCTTATGGCAAATATAAAATATTGAAATGTAAGCCATGGGCCAATAATCCAAATAATGCATGGGACAGTGAACAGCCATGTCATCAGACTTACATAGATGCATGGCATGATTTTTTGACCTCGCCAGAAGCTGCTTTACATGTTCCAAATTGGGAAGAAAAGTTGCATAATGCTATGCAGAATGCAAAAAAAGAACAATCAGAAGATACAGACAATGATATGGTAGAAAATGAGATACATCAGGAAGAATGGATGGTACTTGCTTCATTCCACAGTAATGGTGTTAATAATGCCTCATCTTCAAATATTGATTCCTTTGACTGGCAATGCAATGCTAGCAGATACACTGTCCAGCAAATAGGAGAAATGCCTAGTTGGATAACAGCAAAAAGAGAAACCTTTGTCCAAAATAAACAAACGTTTTGCACCAATACAGAATCATTTAGTGATGAACAAAGACTAGCTTATACAATTGTTACTACCCACTCACTGCAAGATAAACCACTTCATTTGATAATTAATGGAGAGGCTGGAACTGGCAAAAGCTATTTGATAAATGCATTATGCAACCACCTCCAAGATAGATGCAAAGTTACTGCAACAACAGGAAAAGCTGCATATGCTATCAATGGGATAACTATTCATTCTTTTCTAAGATTGCCTGTTACCTAAGTGTCACATAAAGACTTAACAGGTCAAGCATTGATAACTATACAGGAAAGACTGAAATAGGTAGATTTCATTATTATAGATGAATATTCTATGCTTGGACAACTAACTCTTGGATGGATTGATAGAAGATGTAGACAGGCAACTGGTTTGTGTGAAGAATTTTTTGGTGGAAAGTCTCTAATTTTTTTTGGAGATCCTGATCAATTACCTCCAGTGGGAGAAAAACCATTGTATCATTCTAAACCTTCAAATGCAATTGCAGAGCAGGGTTATACTGCTTACCAAATGTTTGATAAAGTTGTCATTCTGAAAGTCAATCACAGAGTGCTTGGTTCAGCACTTCATCAAATTTTATTCAAAGAGTTATTAATGAGGTTAAGGAATGGTGAAACAACGGAAAATGATTGCAAACAGTTGCTAGCCAGACAGCCATCAGAGGTTAAAAACATTAAATACTATGAAGATGTAACACCATTATATTTCAGCAACAATAAAGTAGCACAATATAATTACCAACGTTTAGTAGAGTTGAGACAGCCTATAGCAGAAATATTTGCTATACAGTGCAGAAGGAAAAAACATCAGTGCACAAGAGATGCTTGGTCTGCAACCAAAACTTTTGTTAGCAAAGGGTGCAAGAGTCATGCTCACAATGAATCTTTGGCCATCAGTAGGTCTTTGCAATGGTTCAACAGGATCAGTTGTGGACATTATTTTTGAGCCAAATACACATCCTTCATCATTGCCTGTTGCAGTTATAGTGAAGTTTGACTCGTTTTCAGGTTCATCTTTGACCAATGATATGCCCTCGTGTGTTCCTATTCCACCAATCGCAGCCCCTGTTCAAACTGGCAATGCAGTGCATGAAAGGCAACAGTTCCCTTTAACACTTGCATTAACAATTCATAAAAGTGAGCACATGACATTGGATAAAGCTTGGGTTAATAATGGTAAAAAGGAGAGCACATTAGGGATTACATAGGTTTCCATCAGCAGAGTACGAAATTTGAGTTCACTGGTTATTGAGCCAATGACATTGGATAGACTACAGAATATCAAAAATTCTGAATTACTGAAATATAGGTTAAAAGAAGAAGAGAGGCTTACGCAGCTGTCAGTTAAAACAACTTTGAAATACTCAAAAATTAATTGCGAGAAAGAAAGGATGATTCAAATGTAACGATTGTTTTCTTGGTGTGTTTTGTTTTATATCTCTAGACTGGAAAATCCTACGGTCCTAAAGAATGAATCCGAACAAAAAACAAAGTACGTACTTGTACCAAACAGCCTATTAGAAGGATAGGTCGTTAGAGCACTGGCCTTGCAATCTGGTGACCTGAGTTAGAGTCCACTCGATCATATTATTTAAGTCCTGTTTATGTATAATCTTAAACCCCGGCAAAACTTGCCCATCTTACACAATACAAGTAATGTTTACTGCTTGAATAATCCAATGACTAAATGCATCATATATAATGCTGGCTTTTATGTTTTGTTCATCAGAAAACAATCCTACGATTAAACCTAAAACAACTCCTGCAACAGGTTCCTCCAACCAAACTTCTCCCACCACTCCCATTAAAGAAGAACAAAGTTAGTATTAGCGAAATGTTAATCTGGCTCAAATTTAATACACTGATTTAATAATTTAACTCCAATAGTGTGTGGTTTTATAGTTCAGGTGGTTAGGGGCACTGCAAATGTATTGCAAAGGTCAAAGCTTTGAATCCCAAAATCATTTTTTAAAAATGTGGCTGCTACTTCTCCATCAGATCACAATGATTAATACCAGAATTTATGTTTTGTTCATCAGAAAACAATCCTACAGTCCAACCTCAAACAAATCCTGCAGCTGGTTCCTCCAACCAAACTCTTCCCACCACTCGCACTAAACAGGAACAAAGTAAGTATTAGCGAAATTGGAACAAAGTGAGTCCTAATCCAAAGAAGTTGTACAGAGACATTTTTTATGCAATAAGAAACAAAAAATTCAAACATTTTTTATTTTTACAGATGAACCTCTCATTTGCTATATTCGCAACCTGTCACCACTGAAAACAAGCCAGTTAAACAACAGTTTTTTCGACACAACTCTTCAACTGGGCAACAAGAACATGAGAGCTGTGTGTTTTTCGCCTGAAAAAACATCCAACTATGAAATCTAAAGTGGAATCTTCGTCGCCTGTAAAGATAAGCAATTACCAAATTCGAAAAAACAAGTTTACAGATGAAGATGAAGTCCTTATTAATAAATGCACAAAACTCGAGAATCCCAGTAGGAACGAGATTACTTTTGAATGCGAGACCCCGGAAGAAGAAAAATTGGATACAACAAACAACAGTATCCAGGACATAATCACCAATCAGAACGAAAAATCCAAAGTTAACATCACTAGTAGAGTTACTAAATTAGATAATCCAACACTAATTCAAACAGGTAACAAAACTCTGACCAAACAGGAGTGCACCATAACTGATGAGTCAGGCTCAATAAGATTGGTTCTTTGGGAAGATGACATCAAAAAGATTGATTCTGGAAATACTTATAAGATCTTCAAGGCAATGGTGAAAACATATGCAAAACAGAAATACATAACACTCAACAAACAAACAACAATCGAACTGCCAACATCTAACGTCCAACGTGAAGACACACTGATGACAGACGCATCTCAAAACATCGTTGAATGCCCAGCAGAGGCTGTGGAAAAGGTCACTACCTACCTGTCTTGTTCTAAATGCAATTCTTCATTACCACGAAACCAACAGGAAAACATAATAAAATTTATTATATGGAAAAGAGTGTTTTACTGGGAACTAAACCACTCGTAGGTTCCATACACCACTTCATCCGGGACCCGAGTGGCGTATTTTCCGTATGTCACCTTTGTGAGTGTCATATCGTTCAAAATCCAAGATGGCGACAAATTTTATTGTTGAGGAGTAAGTGTGACTTTGCTTCACAAATTTTGGAGTTATTTTGGAAACATTTGGAGTCAAGTAACATAACAAAAAAGCAGTTTTATTTAATATTCCTAAACAAGTTTACGTTATTATAGTGCGTACTGACTTGTTGCATTAAATAATAAATAATAATATAACAAACATGTGAAAGTGTCAAAAAGAGGATGCCAAAAACTATTATTTCTGATGTTCAAAAAATTAGAAATTAATCTTCCTCTACAGCGTTTTAATGTAAATTGTATCTGTTGCAAAAAAAGGTAAGAAAAAAACTTTGTTTGTTGAGTCGAAGTGACTCCCTCTGTAACCTCAGTGGAGTCATCTGAACAATTTTGACTTATTTGGCATATTTGTGAACCCTGTCTTGGTCTTCAATGTATTAAAACTATTTCTGTATTCTATTGATTATTTTTTTGTTTTTTTAAAGGCAGGTTGATGGCAGTGAAAGAAATGGATGGGAGACTGGGTGGTGCTGTAAAGGTCAAATTTGTTTGTTCAGGTGGATGCAGAGTGAAAGTAAATTATGCCAGCAGTGAGCTTTCATTATCCTCTCGTAGAAGAACGTGTGTATCTTTGGCAACTGCATTGTGTTTTCTTGTTTATGGAAATAGTTATCCTGCTTACCATAAAGTTTTGAAGCTTGGTTTGGGTATGAATGTCTTGTCAAAGAATGTGTTTTATAAAGTTATTGAGGGTCTACCATCAACTATATAATTAGTTTGTCCCTACGGCAATGGATAAAGACACTAGATGAAAATTTGGTTCCTGTACGAAGTAGAAGAAGAGGACAAGACCCTAAATGACATCACTGTCTTTTCAAAGGTTTCATGGAATGTTTTCAATGAAGTGCTTAGTGACCTAAGTGAAGTAAATACTATGTGTATGATCATAAAGCAGACAACAACTGGGCCGGACTTTGGAAAGTAGATTCAGATGCACAGTTTCCGAAAAGCCACATAGTAGAAAGTTGTGGATTTACGGCAGGCTGTCACTCACAGAAGGTGAAGATGGTTAGTAGAGGGTTGAATTCAATGTGCCCCACGGATTTCCACAGTCCCTTCATGTGCGCTGGTCCAACTCTTGCTGGGAACCACGTGGAGTTGGTAGCACAAATAAAGCTCATGAACTAACAAAAAAGCAGCAAATCAAATGCTGCATTTATATTTCAAAACAGTATGGCAATTTTGTTATTTTTTCTACTACTACTTTGTTTTAATTTACACTCACTTCAAGTGCACAAAATACATTAGAATGATCGTTTTATTCCTGGTTACAGCTACTGCGTTCATGGTAAACATTTATAACAAAAAATACTTTCCAAAATTATCGAAGATATTTTGGGTGATTCATGTTTTTTTAGAAAAAGAGTGTATTGATGATGAGTGTTATGTCAAGGTTTATTTATAATTTATTTCTAATTAAATAGTTTTATATTTATTTAAAACATGAACATCAAAGTTCAGTTCCAATCAATGTTTTGTTTGTTGTTGTTATTGTTGTTAGTTAGAAAAACAACAAACCATTCATATAGTTCATAATATGGAAGCATCTTCGCCCATTCTGCGAAACCAAGTTAGCCTTGCATTCATTACTGAGACGTGAAACAACAATCAAACCAGTGCTTGTTATTCAAAAAAGGGCAGTACGTGTAATAACGTTCTCAACTTTTGATTAACATTCCAGTGCATTGTTCAAAACTCTGGAAATAGTCAAGATTTCTGATCTTTTCAGATATATTATTGCTATCTATATGTATAAATTTCACAATCAGTTGCTTCCTGTTGTATTTGAATCATTTTTTACCAAAGTAGATACTGTTCATAGTTACAATACCAGACATTCTGCAAAACAGACATATTATCTACCAAAACCTAGAACAAATTATGGGAAATTCAATATTCGATTTCAAGGTCCAAAAATTTGGAATACAATTGATGCTGAAATCAAAAAATTGTCCATGTCTTTGTTCAAGAAGAGGTTGAAACAGGAATTTATTGAGGCCTATTAATTTGGTCTGACACATCACTTCAACAGGATAATATTTGTCCTGTTTTGCAAACTGTTCTGTTTTTCTGTTTATAATATAAATTTTATATGAATACCAACTTTGTTATTTTATTCTATTATTGGTATCTTTTATCTGAGTATCTGAATGTGTTCCGTCTTCAGTGTGTGTTCGTGGTGTGTGTATGTATGTGTGTCTGTGTGTGCTTGTGTGTCACCGACCATATTTTGCAAGCTTGGAATGCATACAACTGGCGATCTGGCATTTTTAACCCTATGGTTATTACAGGTCGCCAGTAATCCTTCCGTTTTCTATTAATTAAAATACATGTAACTTATAAGCAAAAAAAAGGGAAATAAAGTTGTTGTTGCTGTTGTTGTCTACTTATAACTCGCGATTGGCTCTTACAACTATCTTAGATATATAATGTAATCCGATATCTTTAGAATCATACAGGCACAGTGACTCATCTAAAGCCGCACCATGTAGAGTAACTTTTAAAAAATACAGCGAAATCACACATTCCTCCTTGACTTCGTCCGCAATCTTCAGCTATCACAGTGGTGATTGCGAGTTATAAGTTGCAATCGCGAACTACTTTCATTGTTTGTAGAGCAGTTATTACAGAGAATCTATTTACTCGTGCCGGAAGGCAACGAGTTAAGCATTGGGCTCCGTTTCTTTTTTTTTCTTTTTTTTTGTGTCACGAATTAGCATGCACGCATGCGCAGTACTGATTTTTTCAACACGTGAAATAAAACCAAGGTGGTGGAGAGAAGTAAGTAAAAGCGCGCTGCTCACTTATAAGATCTCACTTACTATACTAGTTATACCTACCGGTACAGTGCCAACGAGCAAATAAAAGCTTGCGCAATTACAACATTACCCATTATCGTTTCTCATTAATGTACCTTTTAATTCAAAGCAATTTTAGAGAAGGTCTTGTTCCTTCCCATTTATATATTGTGTAGTATTTACTCTTCATTACTCATTCTGTAATGGGATTTAGAACTCTTGCTATCAGCATTTCCTCTAATTGCGTCAAATCTTGTAGTTCTTTTGGTACTTGTGAGGGGATCATATTATTTC